>JXSR01S015189.1:26144-46559 GCA_000969725.1 Ophiothrix spiculata | reverse complement strand
AGAAGAAAAAAAATAGACGCAATTTGGACACCCAAAAGAAAGAATTGACTTAAAGCAATACTATAAGATTTTGCGGAGATTTTGATCAAAGATGGTTCATATTAAAAAACAACAGCATAAAATGATGAAATGTACCTATCTGAAAGCGTTTTCAAGAGTATTTTGTCAAGAAATTGTTTTGCCATTGAAAAATGGATAAAAGCCCAATCATACTTTCCTATACTAATGTGGAATACAATTCGAGATCCCGAATTTAGTTCAACAAATGGCCATAAAGAAAAAGAAAGCATCTTTGAGCCAAATCATTTGGAGGGTGTTACTATCCTACCCAAAACAAGCACATTAAGCTACAAAGTATCATAGGTGACAGGGGCGATTCACTTTTAACATTTATTATAGTCGTTGCCCTTTTCTAATTCTGATAATGCTACCCAAACAAAGTAAATGCAGTATGGACAAGCTGCTTCCTTTTCCCTTTGAGAAATCTGCACAAATGAGTAGGCGATCAATTCTCTATATAAAACATGTGTAAATACAATTGAATGAAAATGAAATCGCGTTTGTCAGATACCACGTAGCCATTCAGAGACAAATTATAATCAATCAAAGTTTGTATGACATTGATGTTTTCGCTAAGAAATATTTTGACGATATTGATTTAGTAAAATGTAACTTCAATCAAAATACGTAGGGCACTTAAAAAAAAAGGCAAGCATTTTAAAAATTGAAAAAAAGAAAAAAAAAACACCTTTAAAATGCATCTTACATATAGTACATGTACTGCGATATATTTCGAACATGTCCGAAATAAATCCTTAAGAGGCATATGTTTGCAGATTAAAATCAAATCGTCTGAGTGGAAGTGACTTTATAAACAGTTACCGACCGAAATGTCAAACAGATTATAGAAGGTATTTCTACCGGACCTTGTGCGCATGTGATACAATGTGTCACTGCGAATAAATCCTTTGTAGGACGGTATGTATGAAATTATAAGACCCGTCTAAGTCGCCTCTTTCGACAGGTTGAATTGAATTAAATAGAATTTGGTTCTTCGGGGACCACAACACTAAACAAACTGACTGCCCTAAAGTCGAATCCTAAGAAATACGGACTGGCTATACTTTTGATAAATATTTTATCATAATTACAAATCTAGGTTTATTTAAAGTTACTCCAATGCCATTTTGATCTCTAGAGTCCTTCGGATAAAATTTAAAGGCTTTCCTACAACGTGTAGGGAATTCTGGTACTACATATTTGGCTGTCAGTGTTGTTGGGAGTTAATACTTCCCGTATCTCGAAACATTGGCCTTCATGGTGTACTTAATTTGGGTTAAAATAATTCATAACCCCTTAAGAAACTTAAGGAACGGATTCTGAAAAAACATTTGTTCATTTTTTTTTTATTTTAATGTATATTGTTCCGAAACACACCCGGTACATAGAGCAATTGAAGTAGTTGAAATATATAGTTCCTATGTTACTTTTTTGGCAAAAGAGGTTTAATTAGATTTAGTTAAATTGGTGGTTTTCGTATTCTTTACTTAAAAGAATAGGTGACATATCTAACCAGAAGTGGTTTCAAGATTGAGTGGATTTTTTTAATGAAATGTCAAAAAATGCTTCAAACTAATCGTTGTGTTTCAAGTATATGAAATCTGTGCACTTTTGCATATGTAGGAAGTATGGTTCAATAGATATAAAGGAAAAAATCGATCAGAGGTTACGACGGACACATTTTCAACAAGGTCTGATTTGCATGAATAACATTGTTTGTTATGATCTGCACATTCCAAACATTAATATATTTATAGACCATATCTATAATTGACATACTCCGTTGATGGGGTAAATCCACAGAATCGGACGGGGAACGGAACTCACAGCGAGATCAAGTAGTGTATTTATCATACTTGGCCTCGTTTGAGTTCCGATTCCCCGCCCGATTCTGTGGATTTACCCCATCAACGGTGGGAGTATGTCAATTATAGATATGGTCTATTGCATTAAAATATCTACTTTTATATATTATGACCCATTTCAAAATGTTGACCAAATTGTCCAGGAAAGAAGTTCCTATGTGAAAATTATTGATTTTCCATAACAGAAAATCTATAATAGACACATGACAGGAGCTGAAATTATTCACTAATTTTCATATTTTGCAAATACAACCATACCCTGAAAATTTAAACACGATGCTTAATTAAAAAACACAACTGTTACAAAATATTTAAACCCATTTTTTCTCGAAACTGACTTTACGTAACATAGGAAATATCTTTTTGCATATTATTGAATACTTTTGACCTATATTTTTTTAGATAATAAGTGTATTCTTGCCAAAGTTGATATAAAATACATTATTCGTAGATCAAATATACAATCAACATATTTCTTATTAAGAGTTTGTATTATACAATACTGAACACATCTTCAATAGTTTCTATAGGTTTCGTCAAAAGTGTATGCTTCGACATCGCAATTGAAAAGTGTAGTTCCACGTCTTTTGAATTGCGCTAATAACTAATGCAGATATATACATATCTTGAAATTTAACTTATCAATACCTGAACTATTCTTTCGGAAGAACAGAGCAAACGTTATAATAATATAATAGAGTAGACCATTGGCTTTTACAAGATTTATTTTGTTTAATTGGGATCTCTGAAGATATTGCACATTTTGTAAAGACTCGAAAATCTTGATGGTCTAATTTCTTAATCTGTAAAGATTCACCTATGGTGACGTAATGGGCACACGTTGAATGGAAATTGCTTAAAACATCACATGATTAGGAGAAGCATCCCTTGAACTCAAATCGATGTTAAAGACACACCTCTTCAACGAAGCTTTCAAGGTCTTCATCTGAGCTGTTTTTAATTGTGTGTATATTTTTGATAATATCTGCATTATAGTTGGTTGTATTTTTGTAAATATTCTTGTGTAATGTAGTTTTAAGATATTTCTCTGTATTTTACCATTGCATTTATATGACTCTGCTATGTGTATTCATTGTATAGCGCCTCGAGGGTTTGTTTTTGTGCGCTTCAATAAATGGTTGTTTATTATTATTATTATTAACTCATTTCATGACATATGGCTCCAATATAATGAGGATCAGCTGATATTTAAACATGTTGTTGCGTCTGGTTGAGTCAACCTGTTGCGTCCCCTTAACGTGCCAAATGAATCAATAACTTACTTGAGTGCTTAAACTGTTTTCAGGTTAAGTGGTGTAGCTAGGGGGAGGGGGGGCTGAAATGACAAACACGAAAAAAGAGAAGAGAAAGAAAGAAAAAAGGGGAAAAGAGGGGAGAAAACAAGGAGGAAAGAAAAGAAAACTTTTGCCCCCAATATATCATCATACATAATCATATCCCCACAAAATGCAGTAAAACTCTAAAGCTTCAGGGGGCTAAGCCCCCACGACTCCAACCGGAGCTTTCATATAACCTCACAAAAAGCATAAACTGCAGTAAAACCCTATAGCTTTTTTCGCCCCCTCGACCCCTACCGGGGCTTTCATATAACCCCACAAAAAAGCATAAAATGCAGTAAAACCCTATAGTCTCGGGGGGCTTCGCCCCCTCGACCACCACTATAGTTGGTGTTATATAAGTATTGTTTTCTCTCACTTGTGTCCGTAAGTCAATGTGTATTTTTAAAAAAGTAGTTTTCCCCAAGAAATGACTTCTCCTGTCATTTAGAGTGTGAAGAAGCCCTCTGGCCACAACGGGGCCTTGCCCCTGGACCCCACTAGGGGCCCTAAGCCGGGCACCTGGATCTCATCCGATAGTGCGCACTCGGAGGGGGGGGGGGGGGGGGGGCGAAATTTTAGTTTATTGCCCCGGGCGACACATCTTATAGCTACGCCGCTGTTCAGGTTTTTTTTTCGTGGTTTCTGTTAAAGACTGTGAATAACAGTTTCATTGGTTGACATCTATCATTATGATACTCTTTTGACTCCTTTGGTAGAAATTGTATCCTAAACAACCCGATTGTCTCACCAGAAGTAACATTTTCAAGGAATATGAGTCAGAGTATCAGGAAGATCCGTGCTTTAATTTGAAAGTTTTGACCTGTTTCAGTTAAATATGAACTTTAAATGTCACTTAATGTAAGGTACATGTTGGCAAAATTCGTTTGATGATAGACAAAGGCATGAACTTTAAGGTGATATGTGTTTGAAGGATATAGTCAGACAAACTCCTGAGAAAATCAGCTTTATTCCCATGCACAATGTTTATTTGGACACCCTGTAGTGTGATGACACCATAAAACACGATCTTCTCATGTCACCACGATAATCAGGTTAAAATGCATTTTGTCCTATAAACGGGGAAATAAAAACAATTTATTATACACACTGCAAAGCAATAGCTTGGAATAGATTTTATCTAAATACATATTTTTTTTAAAAGAGAGAGATATATTTACTTCAGAGTATACATTTATCTGTATCGCTTACAGTAATGTTTGTTATTATAACTGACTTTTCAATAGTAGTTTTTGTTATATCTTTATTACTGAAAAATAATATACATAACAATAAAAAAAAAATAGTACATATTTCGCTGATCTGTCTGTTTAGACAGAAGTCGCACACGAGATGTTATTTCTGACATAATTATTCGGGAAACAACCCAATGCAGCAGCGAAAAAGACATAATTGCGTGTTTCAAATTTATACAAATGAAAGCAACGTGTTGAATTTCTGCAAGGTCATTACCAATTATTCATTTATTCATAGATTGACAGCACTGCTTCAGTATATTTTGTGCGCGCAACAAGTAGTTATGAAACTTGCGATATAACTATACTCTAAAAAAAAGTTGGGTTAAAAAGGAAACATGGTTGGCAGGTTGGGTAAAATTTGACACAATGTTGGGAAAAATTTGACACAATGTTGTGTAAATCGTGCACCATTTACCCAAGATTGTGTACAAAATAAACCAATATTGTGCAAATTTTAACCCAACCTGCCAACCTTGTTCCCTTTTTAACCCAACTTTTTTTAGAGTGTAGTACTTATGAAACATAGGTTATGTTTTTATGTTTATAATGGGACGCGCAAGGTAAATATATGTTTGTTTTTCTGTCATTGATCTCAATATAGAAGTTCCTATGAGTGACACTCACAAATTTGAGTATTCATAAAATCAATATCAAAATCTATTCATGATAAAATCAAGATTCGGACAATTTTGAAAATTATTACTTTTTCCATAAATGCATAAACAGAAATGGAAACACCTCACCATTATGTTCATTTACCTGATTGTTTCTACTTTTGCAAAGTTAATGATTAACAATCGTTCGGATTATTATTTAATGTTAGTGTTTTCAGTTTTTGCCTACTAAACATGTCAGAATATAGTAATATTTGGCGTACATATGATATATATAGTCTCAAATTTATGCATGAATCTTTCCTGGCGATTTTATTTAAAATATTTTGAAGATGTTATATACCACCAAAGACCATTCCACGTTCACTACAACCCGTTTTTATAAATTTAGGGGTGTTGAAGGATCATTTTGGGCTTCGCTTCCAAGCATTCTCGTGGCGCAGTCAAGCGTGACCAAAAACATCCAATCACCTGCTTTTCATTCTATTTCAGATAAGCATTCCATATGACCACTCAACTTGATAAGTGACCTTGAACAAGGCGGGTCATATTTGACCTAAAAATCACGTTTTTTCGACTCATTTGACAGTACATGAGAAAATTGATCACATTCATAGTCCCATTTCACACCCAACAAGATTACCTATCAAATCTGACTAAAAGCAACATACGTTTCCAGATATTTTCCTAATAAATTGACCTTCACATAAAAAAGTGTTAAATATATGTATATTCCAACTTTATGAGCAACCGTGTATGTAAGAAAAACTCATGTCGAGTTTTCATACCATGTAAATTAATCTTTATTACATAAATACGATATCTAAAAATACCAACATAAACGCCCAAGGCCTTTTAAAATGATACAGTAACAACCGCCTAAAGAGAAGGCATGTTTAATTTTGAATAAAAGTACCTGATTCAACATAAATCAAAAATGTTTCAGTTTTTTGTTTGTTTAATTTTTTTTTTACGAAGAATTATATTTATTGATTAACGTTGCTAACAAACAATATGAAAAAATTCTATTAGAACCATTTTAACAACATTATGTTCATTTAATTACGAAGTTCATCACTCGGAATTGACATATGAAGTATTGCATACGGTAATGTGTAAAATAACAAACAATTTTAGCATCACCTCTTTATCATTATTATCATCATTATTATTATTTGATAATAACATTAGTAGCTAGGAGCTAACTTGCAGCAAGAGAACTACATGTTCATATATGTTATCATTTTTAAAATTTAATTCAAATATATATTTGTATTTGTCTAACGACATTTTCTCTAATATCATCATTTCTAAACTATTTTCTTTCTTTCACTCTGGGAGCAAAGAGTAACAAAATGAAAAAGTTCAACATATTAAATAGTATAGGAATGTGTATTGAAATAAATCTGACCACAAGAAGATTATTCACGGTAGTGAAGACATTAAAATACGTTCCCACAATTTGTTATATCATTTTTCCAATTATAATCAATGTTTTGGTTGCTAATGTTGTAAAAAAAGTTGGTTTCCACTCTTCTAAATACTTATTTTGCACATGTATTGGTTTTCTATCACTGTTAATAAAGAATTTACAGTGACTTATTTAGTTATGACATATTTTATTACAGGTAAGGTATGAATATTATATAATAATTGTCTGTCTTTTCATATTTCTATTCTTATTTTTCTATGATGTTCGTGCACAGTAAGAGTCAAGAGCTCTCTATTTTGCAAAAAAGTCTGACAGATATCGCGAGCGAAAATCTCTGAAGCTTACTAAAGCCTTTAAGCGCAAAGCCTAGCTAGAATAATTTTTAGCATTCAGGACCACTATTTTGATTTAAATATTAATAATTTATAAAATTCAATGTTTTGTGCTCATTTTTAAGCCCAATCATTAGGGAGGATACGTAAGGGAAGGGTAACTTTAAACTGTATTGCGAACTTTTGTATGTAATAACAAAACTAACTCGATAGCACTGCTGACAAAAATGTTAAAAGTTATGTAACTGGCACAATTCTTTTCAGCTGCCGGTTTCAATTATTTTAACCCTTGTCTTAGTCACTCCTTACCATGGAGGGGGTTAACACCCCCTAACGGATGATTCCCTGTCGCATTATAACGCAAACGAATACGACCTATTGGATATTGGGTAGTTGTAAGTTTATCCTATGCAATTATTTTAGCGGAAAAAATGGAAACAATCGTGGGTGCCATCTTTAGGGGAGGCAGTTTGTCCCGTCAAAGTCGGATGGAAAGGGGGTTGTTGCCACTTTGAAATACTTTAAGTCGCCATTTTGAATAATATCTTCAAGTAAACTTACAGAACATCTTAGAAACACCATTTCCCTTCTGTGTAAGCAAAAAACAGGGGTACAATTCGGATATTTGAAACGGTCACAGCTAACTCTTGATTTTTTGCCATTTTTGGCAAAAATCGTGATTTTCCAACTCTGAAGTACTTATGACGTCATAATTACGTTTGCTATTAATAGATAGGTATGGTCCTCCCATATCTAATGATACCAAGATCACAACAATCGGCCAAGGCGTTATGTAATTATGACGTCATAAAGGTCGAAAATCGGAAAAATCGGGATTTTGGCAAAAGTGGCCACCAAAATCAACATTTTGCTATAAAAGTTCTTAATGACCGATTTTCGTCAGGTATTTTGCTAATAGAGAAGGGAAATGATAATTATAACATGCCCTGCAAGTTTAAGCTTAATATAATAGCATGCATACATTTTCAAAATGGCGACTTAAAATTTTCGGGGCTTCACCAACCCCCCCTACACCCCAACTTTAACGGCCTACCCCTACCCCACCTTAGGTGGTACCCCCCTAATTTTTTCATCAAAATGACCGAGAGTTTACCCAAATGCCTGGGGTCGGTTGCTTTTGCGTTTTTATGCAGCGGGGAAAAAACTTTTTAATCTGAATGATGCAACTCTCATCACAAACGATTTCGCTGTAAGCAAAAAAGACATTGAAACAGGATATGGTAAATATATACTTTATCTTAATACAAGGTTTCAATGTCAATTTAAGCATCAACTCTTGAAGAAATACACCACGAAGGCAATGGCCAATTATTCATTGTATTCATAGATTTTCGATCATTCTTCATGACATATCTGTTCGCATTGAATTTTGATCAAAATAAAAATAGAAATCGGATTTTGTTATAAATAAGGTGCTTATATTAAAGTGAACGATACTTGTAGGGTGCAGGGATTCCTGTTAAAAGAACAACTAAGCGTTTGTATAAATTATTTACATAATAGTTCAAGTTCACTAAATAAAATCAATTTTTCTTTGGTTACAAAATTTATACGATCTGATCACACATCGAGCATGAACAGCAAGCAATGTGTCACTATCAAATTACTTATTGTTGTTCTTCGAAAATATGACAGTTATATAAGTTAATTTGATAACATAATTAGGTTCGTTATTGAACATTTGTAACTATAGATATGGTATGGTTATAATTTATGTGTTCACTGAAAACATTTTGAAATACGCATTCATCACTGGAGATTCATCACTGGAGCCTTTACCATATACATTATTTCATTTAAAGCAGTTTTAGATCATACATTTTTGATTTATTGCCATTCTTCCGTCTCATAACCTTGTGACGAGGGTACGATGTGTTTACGGCGTCATACGACTGGTATACGTTCAGGGGGGGGGGGGGCAAGACTCAAGAGGCTTCCCGATTTTTGTACTAGCTTAAAAAAAACCACCTTATTTTCGGGGCGGGGTGTCATTAAAAAGAGTGGGTCATTTGCCCTAAGTTATGCAATCAGTATGTCGTATTTGAAACCGATTTATATATAAATAATGGTCTTTAATCGAGTGCAAGGCACAGTCAAAAAGTTCCATCGCTAATAAAATAACAACCGGCACAGCACAGATATAACAAACAATGTCAAAAAGGGGACGGGTGGATTCTGCACCCCCTGCCTCTTTTAGGGTTAAACAAATCATAATTTTTAATACTTATGAACATGATATACTTTTCTCAGCCACATTCTTCATTCTGTATGCCAAATTCGGCAAAATGACAATAGTGGATAGTAAAACTAAATATCATGCCTACACTTTGAAAATAGTAATTTCTCAAAGTCAGTGCTCCTATAGATTTAATCACTTACTGCCATTACATTTCTGCTTGCACGCCTGACAGATATTCATGATAGCCTAGCGTAAAATTCAGTTCAATGTTAAGTTTCATAGAATTAGTTACATTGAACCAGGCAATTACATTTCCTCCTGAACAAGTATGCTCAATTATGTGTCGACATTTGTAAAGTCATGTTTCGTTTGCGGGTCAAATTTGTCTGATTCTTCAAATTGGATGATTTAATCAAGCCATAGTTAGTGAAATTTTCAAGGCAGATTAGAACAAAATGGGGGAATTAATTACAGGGTGTACCTGAAAGGACTTGATGCACTTTCAATACCTTTTTTCTCCAATTTATGCAAGTTTTTGATAAATGTTTTTCAGTTATTCAAGCAAACACTTTCATTTACTTTTTAATCATGAAAATTGACCAATTAAAGTAATCTTGAATTTAGTAAAATGTGTTTTTTTTCTTTCCACGAACTCCACAAGAAAATTGGTATGCACAACACATGCAAAATAGTAGTAATATTTTATTAATGAACAATCTATTCCAAATACAGTTAACCCATTCATCCGTATATCGTATTCTAATGCTAAACTTACTTGATAAATGTTTACTTGAGTCTTACTCTTTCTCTCTTTCTCACTCACTCTCCTCTGTCCACTCGCATCTCTCTGTGAACACTGTACCCGACTGCTCTGGGTGTTGGCCTCACCTGGAATATTAAGTACTTGTTGCTATATTTCCACAAAACTGTGTGTTTTACATGAAACTTGTGACATGAGTCCCCGCTGCTCATTATTAAACTGTGGAAAATATTGAACAGCTCTACCAAGTATTTGTTAAAATTTATTAAAGTGGACTCGAAATAAGTTTTTCATTCTCCGGCCAACAATAAAACCGAATCCCTCTTTAGCAATATTTTCCAAAAACCAGGCCCCGTAGCCAGAGCCCTAAATGTCCACCAAAAAACACCTATAAAGCACCAAAACACGTATGTAGATCGCATGATCTGCCTAAATTGATCATCTTCTTTTGAACGTAAAAGGTAATTGTGGTACATGTCATGCATGAGCAGATAAACACGTAGATGGTTCCAAAATACTATTTTTGCAAGAATTTTAAAAGAAGACATTTGTGACCGCCCCTAAGGTTTTTTCCCCGCAGCATAAAAATAAATTAAAAGTAACCGACCCATGCATTTGGTTAGTCTCTTTTGCATCCTCTGCCGTCATTTTATTGAAAAAAAAAAAGGGGGGGGGGAGGTACCACCTAAGGTTGGGTTGGGGTAGGCCGTCAAAGTTGGGGTGTACGGGGGGGGGGGACCCCGGAAAATTGTAAGTCGCCATTTTGAAAAAAGGTGTGCATGCTATGAGGCTGAAACTTGCAGGGCATGTTTTAAAATTCTCATATTTTCCTTCTTTATTTGCAAAAAAACACACTACTAAATCCCTTTATTTAAATTTTTTATAGCAACATTTTGATTTTGGTGGCAGTTTGTTTTTCTAAATTCCGATTTTTCGACCTGAAAGACCTTTATGACGTCATAATTACGTAAAGCTTTGACCGATTTCTGTGATCTTGATATCGTTGGATACGGGAATACCATACATATCTTTTGATAGTAAAACCAAGTTCATTGAGGGTTCCGCTCCAAAAAAATCAGGGGGGTTTGGGCTTGCCCCCTTGTTAAGACGTGTTACAAAAAATGCTTCGTTAGCTAGGGTTAAGTTCTTTCTGGCCCACCTTGAACAAAGAAAGAATTGACTTGAACACTTTGCCCTTTTCCAGTGTAAATGATAATAAACATGACGCGAGTATGTCAGATACCACATGGCCAATGAGAGACAAATAACTGAACAAATTATGGTTTCGCCTTATGTTTCATTATTGTTTTAGTAACAAACATACAGATATAGCACCTAAATCCCAAAGGGCAAGAATTTTAAATTTGATAAAATACAATTTTTTATTTTATTTTAAATATATATCTTGCAAGTATCACAAGTACTGCTATATTTTCCGAGCATGCCCGAAAGAAACCCCTATGTCTGCAGATTTAAATGAAATCGACCTAGTGGAAGTGACTTTACAAACAGTTACCGACCGAAATGTCAAACTGATTATAGCAGGTATTTCTACCGGACCTTGTGTGCATGTGATGAAATATGTCACTGCAAATAAATCGCCCTGTATTCTTTGTAGGACGGTATGTATTAGATGATTAGACCCGTCTACACTGCCTCTTTGGGCAGCTTGTATAAAAATATCATCTGGCCCTACAATAACAAATAATGAGGTCAGTTTCACTTATTGCAGGGTGTCTCAATAAATAAAATCTGTGCAAATTGAAAAGCGAATACTTAATTAGTTCGAGACAATATAGTATATCATTGTAAAAGAGAAACCACAAGCAATGAAATACTGATTAATCTATCTATTATGCCTGTTACAAGAAATTTTTTTTAACAGCTTTGATGGAAAATATGTCTTGTGTATTTGTAATTACCACTTTCATTAAAGCCACACAAGAGTGACTGTAGAGTAACTGTTTTAAAGCCACAAAAATACGCCTTTAAGGACAAATCTACAAGCGACAACAGATTTGACTAGTATCCCTTGTGTCATTTAAGTTGCAATATGAAGTTAAATGAAAGAGCTTCAAAGACGCCGACATATTGTAGGGGTTTTTATAGCGAACGTGTTTTTCTGAAAGAATTCAATTTGCGAGATAATCAAAGAAAATGCGTCGTGAGCTGAAAATGACAAGTTTTAGGGCAGCCTTCATTGGGGTCAATCATATAATTCGTCTGTCTGCTTGCACTGTTAATATTAGTTAATTTCTTGCTAAGACTATAGAACGCGCCTGTGCTTCGCAAATTCATGACTATCTTTTCTCCAACAACCTTCGTAGCAAAATGCAATCTGCTTACAGACCTGGCCATAGTATAGAAACTGCTCTTTTACGTGTGTATAATGATTTGTTGTTGTCTGTTGATCAGGGCAATGAAGCTGTGTTGGTTCTTTTGGACTTTTCTGCAGCCTTTGATACGATTAGTCACGATGCTTTCCTTGATCGCCTGTACTGCAGATATGGTATATCAGGAACTGCTCTACGTTGGTTCAAAACATATTTTATGAACCGTTCACAATCCGTTATTATTAATGGTTCCTCATCGCAACCCCATGTTCCTCTTGAAGGTGTTCCTCAAGGATCTGTCATAGGACCGTTATCATTCACTTTATATACGTCACCTCTTGAGGACGTCATTGGGGCTCATGGATTTGGGGGAATGTTATATGCGGATGGTGCCCAGATCTATGATCTAAGGATGCTTCTGACAGTTCCATCGTCAATGAACTTGAGAAATGTGTTAATGATATCAAAGCCTGGTCTAATGCAAATGATCTTAAATTAAATGAGGATAAGACGGAAGTGGTCCATGTGTCATCTCGCTTTGGACAGTCTTCTCTTTTGTCGTCTGTTGGGGTTGCCAATGTGTCTGTGCAACCTGTTAAAAGTGCACGGAATCTTGGTGTTGTATTTGAACATGGTCTTGGGGTGGACGCGTGCATTGGTAATGTTTGTCGCTCAGCCTCCTACGCTCTCTATGAGGTTGGGCGTATAAGGAATTTTCTTAACCAGCGGGCCACTGAACGGCTTGTTCATGCTTTTGTTGCTTGCCGCCTTGGTCAATGTGGTGCTTTGCTGTGTGGCTTGCCGGACTCACACGTGGGAAGACTCCAAGGGATTCAAAATTCCGCTGCCAGACTTGTAGCCCGCACTCGATTATATGATCACATTACACCTATCCTCCGAAAATTGCATTGGCTACCAGTAAAATATCGCATCATGTACAAAATTCTTATCATCACCTATAAATGTCTTCATGGATCAGCACCAGGTTGTTTACGGGAACTCATACAGGAATGTGGGCCATCTCGTAATCTCAGATCATCTTCTAAGTTAAATCTTGTTGTTCCATCAGTGTCAACATTAACATATGGTCATCGTTCATTTTGCGGGGCATCTCCAGACCTGTGGAATGGGCTGCCTTTGTGTGTTGGGAACTGTGGGACTCTGGACCAATTCAAAGCTAGTCTTAAGACACACTTGTTCAGGCTAGCTTTTGACATTTAGATTTTGCGTGATGTTTTTGCTATGTATGTATCTTATTTAGATGTAGTTGTTTGTATCATGTTATTTTTCTGTTTTAGAGCACCATGCGCTTCGAGACTCCTGTGACAGGCGCTTTAAAAGAACTGTTTTATTATTATTATTATTATTATTATATTGTCCTTAAAGTATACCTCTTTTAATTGTTTGAAAAAAATACCAATAACAGTCTCAAATTTGTTATTTGTTTGTACAAAGCAAATTATTCCAGTTATTTAGCGCACTTAATAGATACTTACATGTATTTTAATATATTTTTGCATATGGATATCATGTAGGGAATTGGTAAAATAACTGAACATTTTTTTTATAAATATGTACTTCTAGATAATGCTTAGAATCTAATTTATTTGTAACTTTTCTTTCGTTTCCAGAATATACTAAATGTGCTGTCTGCTATACTGAACATAGCTATCTCGCCCTTTTCTTTGTCTCATTGTCTTTTACCATATATTTTTAATAAGAAACAGGTCGTCAACGGCAGTGTGAAGTTGAACGTATAGGCTATTTATCCACTTTTAAGCAAACTGATTTTATTTGCCATGGGCTGAACACATGCTCCATAAGGACACACCTGCATCTACAAGCTGGATAACAGAACTATTATATGAGCCATGTGTCTATCGATAAAGCGACTCATCTTACTTAAATCATCTACGAACTATTTTCTACATCGAACAAACAAAGAAGTACTGGTTGTTGTTCAACACGTATTCAAATAAAGACATCTATTTTTTGCAAGATCAAATGTTCGTACACTTTTACAATATGTTGCGTAATTTGTTCTTTTCCAAACAACTTTGTTTCGGTCGAATACTCCGATCTAAACTCCAAAAGCCGTTGTGTACTAAGAAAATGCAAGCCCGTGGGAGTTTGTACGTGTAGGTGAAACTGATGGTAGGGTAAGGGTCAAAACATAGTCGGCCTCCAAACAAAATGTTCACTACCCAAACAATTGATCGCGACGTCAAAATGACGATTGACTTCAAATAGAATAACTCCAACAAAGAGTTGAGACCCAATAAAATTTCGCGCTTAATTGCACATGTGTTGAATTGCCATATCGTTACATTGCCTCAAATGTTTGTTACTGGTTTATACTTTAAATTCAATTGCAAATATTTGGTGACGTCACGACCAAATGTTTGGTAGCGAAAAAAAGGCCGACTATGTTTGACCCTATGGGTGAAATTATAGTTCTTTTGGAGCTACCAAATATTGTGTGTAACAAGTCCTTGTTATCTTATAATCTAGTAATATAATTCCAATGCATCTTCTTATCAATAACGGATAATTGGTGTTGTAAATCACCAAACATTTTCACCAAATACTCCTCAATGTTGTAGTATTGATTTTTCACCACCAAGCCTCCGTTATTAATAGTTCAGTTCAGTTCAGTTCAGTTTATTTTTTTTCCAGAAACAACAATGTATATAATAATCAGATAGTAAAATTTGATTTTTTTTCATAAATATTTACTTCTAGATAATGCTTAGAATCTAAATTATTTGTAACATTTCTTTCGTTACCAGAGTATACAAAATGTGCTGTCTGCTATACTGAACATAGCTATCTTGCCCTTTTTTGTCTCTTTGTATTTTACCATTTTAATGAGAAACAAGTCATCATAGGCAGTGTAAAGTTGAACGTATAGGTTATTAATCCACTTTTAAGCAGCCTGGTTTTATTTGCCATGAGCTGAACATATGCTCCATAAGGACACACCTGCATTAACAAGCTAGATAACTGAACTATATGAGCCCTGTGTCTATCGATAAAGCGACTCATCTTACTCAAAGGGGTATTGGACAACTTCAGCATCATCCCCAAACTTTTCTTCAAACATTTTGAGGTTTTTGCATCATTTGAAGTATTAGTGGTAATAATGACAGCAAGCAAAGTTTCATTGTCAAATTCAAACCCAATGTATCGAAATATTTAGATATTCTATTATTTTTAATTATCGTTGTCGACAACGATAAATACTTCCCTCTATAGTTAAATTTCTAAAATTTGCCTTTTCAGGAGATCTAATGAAAAATTAAAATTTCTTTTGATTTTTCTGCAATCTGTGATGTGAAAGGAATGTTTTACAAACAAATCTTTGGCTCTTTCTCATTGTATAGCATCAATAAACACGTTTAGAGAATAATATCATACCCAAAATCAACAAATACAATAACATTTGAATTTTTTACTTTTTTGAAGGTTTTAATTAAAATTTTCCCCATATCTGGTAATTGACCGTCATTTTCTAACATACGAAGTGTAAATCATCCACAAACAAAATTTCAAAATTTTGTCCAATGCCCCTTTAAATGATCTACGAACTAATTTCTATATTACTACATCGAACGAAGAAAGAAGTACTTGTTGTTGTTCAACAAATATTTAAATAAAGACATCTATTTTTTGCAAGATCAAATGTTCCTACGCTTTACAATAATTATGTTGCGTAATTTATTCTTTTCCAAACAACTTTGTTTCGGTCGAATACTCCGATCTATACTCAAAAAGCCGTTGTGTACTAAGAAAATGCAAACTCGTAGGAGTTGGTACGTGTAGGTTAAACTAATAGCTGGGTGAGGGTCAAAACAAAGTCGGTCTCCAAATAAGATTTTTCACTACCCAAACAATTAATCGTGACGTCAAAATGACGATTGACTTAAAATAAAAATAAAATAACTACAACAAAGAGTTGAGACCAAATAAAATTTCGCGCTTAATTGCACATGTGTTGAATTGCGATATACATTGCCTCAAATGTTTGTTACCGGTTAATACTTTAAATTAAATTGCAAATATTTGGTGACGTCACGACCAAATATTTGGTAGCGAAAATTTTGTTTGAAGGCCAACTATGTTTCAAGGACGTTTCTATCATTGTAATGCTGTTACGTAGTATCATATATATTTGCAAGTTTTTATAATTTTTATTTTTCACCATGTTTGTGAAAAAGGCTATTAATGTATATTATAGCGTAACCAGAGGTGGTGTACCGGTGCACAGACACAACCAATATTTCGTTTGTCGGTCGTCAAAAGCCGTGTTGTCGGTTGTCGAACGCCGCTGTCGGAAAACTTTTATGGGTTTGCCATTCATTAGCTGCAAATTGTGTCGTACATGACGAAATTGATAATGTTGAAAAATAGAAAGAGACATTCATTTAAAAAGCAGCTACATATTTTCTGTTGTTTATTTAAAACAACTGACAAGAAAATGATAATAAATGGTAACCATGGCAACGCCACTGTATCATTCATATAGTTTACATATTCAACTTACACATTATTACAATAACATGTTAAAGTAACGAATAATCACCATTTAATATATCAATAATTATTGAAAACTTCGGCCAAGTATACGAAGACATTTAGTAACTTTAACTTAATATAATCTTGTCAAGGTTGATAAAAATATGGATGTATCATCCTTCACAAACATGATTTGTTTGACTCGGAACTTGGAAAAACATTGTCATCCAAATGATCAATATCAAGTATACCCTTTAGGCATGTCTCGTTACAGCCAATGTTGAATTGCACAATATCATGATATTGCTACTTGGCAATAAATCCTGCAACATTTGTGTCATAAGTTTGATGAATGCCTGTAATCACCGCTAATGTTACACGACTCACGTGTTGTATATCCTATCTGATAAGTAGTCTGTGTGGAATTCTCTCTTTTTCAGGTTGATTTTGCAGAAATTAGTTTTATGTACAAGTAATATATAGATTATAAGTTACGTATCTCACCTAGACCTAGTTTGATAATTCCATAGGGTTTTTGTTTTATACATCTTCAAAATTGGTCACTAGAAGGGACGAGCCTAGATTCCACTTAGAATTAAAAACATCCGGAAATTATCTAAATAAAGCTTGAAAATGTCGTAAAATCAAAAGAAGTTAAATCAGAAAAAAGGTTATTAATATAAAATTCTCTGATGGAGGTGTGACCATATCCCGTGTTTGAAGTTCTATAAATTAGAATATATATTTGTATTTGCCTAACGACATTTTCACTAATATCATCATTTCTAAACTATTTTCTTTCTTTCACTCTGGGAGTAAAGAAGAAGTTCGACATATTACATACACTCTAAGAAATTTTCCGTAAATTTTACGGTAAAATCACTGGCAATTTGGTTGCCAACACTTTACCGTTAAATTTACAACTTGCCGTAAATTATTCTACGGTATTTTAGAAATTTCCCGTAAATTTTACGGTAAAATCCTTGGCAGTTCGGTTGCCAACACTTTACCGTAAAATGTACAACTTTGCCGTAAATTAATATACATTATTTTACTTGCCATACCAAGGGACAATATGCAGCCTTAGTACAATAACTACAAATATACTTATATTTAGTATATATTTTCTGTGGTGTCAAATTGTCTTTTTTGCTAATAATTTACGGAACTTCCCCGTTTTTTCCACATATTTACGGTAAAATCCCGTAAAAATACGTCAAATTTACATTTCATCCGTAAATATTTTCTTACGGGAATTCACCGTTAAAAAATACCGGTTTTCTACCGTAAAAATGCGGTCATTTCTTAGAGTGTAGTATAGGATTGTTTATTGAATTAAATCCTACACAGGAAGATTATTCACGATAGTGAAGACCTTAAAATACATTTCGACAATTTTTTATATCATTTTCTAATAATGTTCAATGTGGGTTGCTAATGTTGTAAAAATATTATTATGTACAGCTGAGGTATGAATATTATATAATAATAGTCTGCCTTGTCATATTTTTATTCTTATTTTTAATATGTTCGTGCATAGTAAGAGACAAGAGCTCTCAATTTGGGAAAAAAGTCTGACAGATGTCGCAAGCGAAAATCTCTTGATCTTACTAAAGCCTTTAAGCGCAAAGCCTAGCTAGAATAATTTTTAGCATTCAGGACCACTATTTTAATCTTAAAATTTATAATTTATAAAATTCAATGTTTTGTGTTCACATTTA
The DNA here is from genome assembly GCA_000969725.1 of Ophiothrix spiculata. Taxonomy (NCBI): domain Eukaryota; kingdom Metazoa; phylum Echinodermata; class Ophiuroidea; order Amphilepidida; family Ophiotrichidae; genus Ophiothrix; species Ophiothrix spiculata. The sequence goes on along the minus strand of JXSR01S015189.1, from coordinate 28,131 downwards.
TGCCCAATCATTAGAGAGGATACGTAAGGGAAGGGTAATTTTAAACTAAATTGCAAACTTTTGTAGCTAATAACAAAACTAACTCGATAAGGGACATAATCAATTTAGACCCGAGCAACTCACCCGAGCCGAGCAAGGACGAGCCGATCTTTTGACCCAACTTAAGTCAATACCTAGGTCGAGCAATTATTATAGATTAGATAGTTTGGTACGTATTAATATTATTCACCATTATATTACTAAATTTGTTGCCACAGATGAGCGAAATGCAAAGATAAGACGATCAATTACTTGGCTTCATGGCTCGGGCGGCCCGAGCGATCGCTCGTCTCTATATTGATTATGCCCCTAACACTGCTGACAAAAATGTTAATTAAAAGTTATTCTTTTCGTAACTGGCAACATTCTTTTCAGCTGCAGGTTTCAATTATTTTAACCTTTGTCTTAGTTTTACCAAGGAGGGGGTTACCACCCCCTTACGGATGATTCCCTGTCACATTATAATGCAAACAAATACGACCTAATGGATATTGGTAGTTGTAAGTTCATCCTTTGCGGTTATTTTAACGAAAAAAATCGAAAAAATCGTGGCTGCCACCTTTAGGGAGAGGCAGTGTGTCCTGACAAAGTCGGAAGGAACGGAAGGAAAGGGGGTGGTTGCAACCTTGGAATATTTGAAGTCGCCATTTTGAATAATATCTGCAAGTAAACTTACAGAACATCTTAGAAACACTATCTCCCTTCTTTGTAAGCAAAAAACGGGGTACATTTCTGATATTTGAAACGTTTTATATAATTTTGTCATTTTTGGCAAAAATCGTGATTTTCCCACCCAGAAGTACTTATGGCGTCATAATTACGTACCACCTTTTCCGATTATTATGATTTTGGTATCCACAGAAAGAAGAGGCCCTATTGATACTAAGATACAAAACAACTTAACTTTTGGCGATTAGACTTCAATTTCATATAGGGTGGTGGTATCAACCCCACCCTCCCCCTCACCCCTTAATAACAAACACTACACAAATTACCTTGGTAAGACAAGTTAATTTCTCAAGGTAAATGCACACGACCATATGAAGAGAAAAAATTACTATAATTTATGAAATTATATATTTCTTTGGAAACGTTTTATTCTTTTCATTAGAATTTACACTTTTTAATCTGAATGATGCAACTTTCAACACAAACAATTTCGATGTAAGCAAAAACAGACATTAAATCAGAAAATGGTAAACACTTTATCTAAATACAAGGTTACCCGTATCAATGTCAATTTAAGCATCAACTCTTGAACAAAGACTCTGCAAAGGCAATGGCCAATTATTCAAGGTATTCTTAGATTTTCGATCATTCTTCCGGACATATCTGTTCGCATTGAATTTTGATCAAAATAAAAATAGAAATCGGGTTTTGTTATAACTAAGGTGCTTATATTAAAGTGAACGATACTTTTAGGGTGAAGGAATTCCTGTTCAAAGAAAAACTAAGCGTTTGTAATAATTATTTACATTATAGTTCAAGTTCACTGAATAAAATCAAATTTTCTTTGGATACAAAACTTATACGATCTGATCACACATCGAGCATGAACAGCAAGCAATGTGTCACTATCAAATTACTTATTGTTGTTCTTGGAAAAAAATGATATATATTTATAAGATAATTTGATAACATGATTGAAGAGTGTTTGTCCAATAGCTGCCGCATGTTATACATGTATTTGCATAAATTATAAATCTATTATGCTACCGACTTTGTGAGTTGAATTTGTTGTCAAAGCTCAGTGCAAATGACCAAAATGTATGTCATATTGATCAAAAACTCATACTAGCACTTATATGCACGCGCATAATAAGAAAATTATTTAGAATCATGCTTAATCCCCGGACTTAGTGAGTTTTGAAAAAATCTGATTTATTACTATCCTATTATGTCCCTTCAGGGCAGTGAACCGCGACCATTTTATTGTAGTCAGGATAAG
>JXSR01S015188.1:50941-62497 GCA_000969725.1 Ophiothrix spiculata | reverse complement strand
GGTCTTGCTTGAATGCTACAAAGATAGGCGCAAGGCGACACTTCCGTGGCAGGCGATATTTTTGAACAAAGGGTCGTATAGTTTCCTTTAATTTGAATATAAAAAGTATGTTGAACGAGTATTACACAGCCTATCAGCTCCTGGTGTTTGTGCGTGGCACGAAGAAAGTTCCCTTTCCACAAGATTTGAGTACACTTTGACGTTCTCCAGTGAGTAGCACCTGCACCGCAGGGTTTGACGAGGACGTGTGCCGAGTAACTCCAAGGCCTGGCGAACAAAAGTCGATAGCGCTTTTTATTAGGGCAAGAAAAAATGACGAATTGTTAGCAGGCTTGTTCTAATCGTTCAATTAGTATAAATAAATAACAAAACGATAAATGTTTCGGGCGTATGCATGACAAGTCTGCATGAGATCACAGGGCGTCTCGTTTGATTGGTAGGCCGGTCGTGACGCTTCCTCGGCAGGTCTGCATACACACGGGGTGGGTCTGGAGGCGAAAGGCGAGAGTTGATTGAGACGTCAAATTTCCCTCAGCTCTCGATAGACGAGTGTTTCGATGCTCAATCTATACTTGTTTGACAAACAAAACACGACTAAAACACTTTTGACATAGGCTTTGGATGAAAAGACACACATGGTTTGCGCGTCTTCGATACCGGTTTTGTCATACTTAGTCGTGAAGTGAGCCACCAGTGTGGATCATATGGCGCGACCTATTATAAGACAATTTCACCAAACACACCCTCTTCAAATATTCTATAGCGTCTTGCAATCTGCTGCTTTGTTCCATATATGAACCTTATCCTTTTTTTCTCACGCATTTAAAAATGGATACTTGAATGTTTAAAAAGATTTTTTTGAAAATCATATCCGTCTAAAATTTCGCTTAATCTTTAACACGAATCGTCACACTATGTTGAACATAACCATATAATATGGTTTAACAATACCAAACGTTGTTCTGTAAAAATAGTCAGGGATTTTCTGATATCTATACCGTACCCACCAAGTATATGTTATGTCTCAAGTTATTAGACGACTTAAACTTAGAAATTTACGTCGCTTTTGGGTAAAATTTGAGGATGACGAATTAGGGCACTTAACGGGCAGTTGGGCTTAGAATAGCAAAACTCAACTGAACGCATGTCTGGCTAAACACAGCCGTGTGTATGGTGCAACCAATAAGTGGACAATCGCCAAGAGACAATAAAGTATAGAAATCAGGATGTTATCTATTAGAAACACTATACCCCAATGGGCTACTATGATGTTATCCAATTTCTAAAGTTTTTACCTACAAGTTATTTCACAAAAACGCGTTCTATTTTTCTTGCTTTGTATACATATTTAACCACAAAAGCGCACTTATCTGCACGGTAAACTCACTGTTTATATTAAACAAAATACAAAGATGTGTAAGGCTTGTACATGTTTTAGAAAAACAAAGTTAACATTCTTTGTTAGAAAATCTTTCTTCAGATTTCAAGCGATGGAAAAAAACTTCTTTATACTGTTTGCCCATTAAGTGAACGTTGTTCCAATTGAAGTACCAAAGTATAATACGCAGGGAAAGTTAGCATCAGAAAGTGATATCGAGCGCCCGCTATTGGTTGACTCAAACAATTATTAAGGTTGGTGACTTAAATTTGTATCGTGTGAGGAGTAAAAATTAAACCCTGTACTAAGTTCTAAGTTGTCTTTGTTTCTGTTAATTAATAATAAACGTCTCTGGATTACTTTTGACAAAGTCATTGTTTCTTAAACGTTATTATTCCTTTACAGAGAGATACAACTCTTGTATGAAACACGTAGCCAAATAATAGTTTACTTACTTCTTTATATTCTTATAATGTTAAAAGTTAAATGTTATCCGAATTCCATTTTCCTTTGTCTCTTAGAGTCCCTTTTTTGTTTAATTTTATCAAATTATTTTTCAGTGATAAGACTCCAGTAAGATTATAAAAGACAATCAAAGGTATAAAGTGCGGTCCAAAATTGCAGAACAAAGTTAAAAAGTTTCGTGTCCTAAAAATATCAAAGAACTTCTATCATACATGTCATAAGACTAAATCGGCAAAAACAATGGCAATGTGATTAAAGTTGTATATAAATAGCCTCATTTTTTCTGAACGATCAGAATTGTTTTTAAAAATGGGAGAAATATTCGTAACAACAACGATTTGTCATGAGCACTATACAGTATTCCAATGAAAATGGGATTCCTGGTGCAACACTAAAAGGCTTTTGACCTTGTCAATCAGAATGATTTTATTTTATGTATTACAAAGATCCAATTTTGGTGGAAAATATAAGTTAAAAGAATAAATTCGACGTAAATACTAAATTATGTCATTTGATTCTTTGTTTCAAATCTATAGAGGTCAATAAGGGTTTTTTATCGAAAATAAAAATTAACCCAAAAAAATGATTAAAAAGGATATTTGAAATAAGTATACTGATTTCCAACGATATAAGTAATTTTACTTAAATGAATTTTCTTTAATCATATTTAAGATACAAAGATTTCTAGTATATTGTTATGTACACGTGTTTTTTCTAAAAGAAGACTATCGCTTTTCGTCCCTTGAAAATATACAAACATCATAATCTTAAACTAGCCATAACTCGGATTAAAATTCACACCATTGATAGATATATCACTAAACTTGTCCTTTTCAAAAAAGTTATGATATTTGATAAAAAATCATGAAGATATTCATTACAGACCCGACATTAGTATAATTGGATTTAATTTCATAAGTTATCAAGTCATGGTGTACAAAAGGGGCAGTGAGATTTATAACAATGCGATAATAAAATAACTTATGAAATCCAGTATCAAATTATATTGCAAGATCCGTTCAGAAATCTACAAAAAACAATTTAGAACTTATTTGTATCTCGAAATAATTAGATAAGATAGGTATTACTTTTATTGATGGGCGAAGATATTCCATGGTGTTATGGTAACATATTAAGGGAGAGCAGATCTGGTGATAATTGTGTGGCCCACTAAATACATATGGAGCATACGAAATTGATTAATATCTTAAATAAATGGAAATTACGTCGAGATTTACGGCTCTGCATTCGATGCTAAGATGAAATTGTTAAGATCGATTCAGTATGAGGGGTCTTGATATAATTGGGGCAATTTGGTTGTGGTATGAAAGTACGATTAGTGCGTATGTAGCGACTTATTGTATAATTAAGTAAAACTTGCCCTTGTTATGATATGTGAAATATTCAATACCATTTCAACTATTCAACTTACACTTGATCGGCTTATTCATTATTTTCTTACAATAATTACACTCCCTTCATGCACAAGAAATGACATAAAGAATACAAAATGTAGCATAAACTTTCGAGTAGAGGCTATTAATATGCATGGTACAATTCAGTTTACATATTGGTTGTTTGGTGGATATCTCCTACGAGGAGGAGGAGGAGGAGGAGGAGGAGGAGGAGGAGGAAGAGGAGGTGGTGGTGGTGGAAGAGGACGAGGAGGTCGGCGAGAAAATGGATATTGACGTCTTTTTAAAGGTATGTCAACCAGGACCACGACGTCAAAGACTCTAAAATTAGATTTATTCCCAGCTCCTGTCAAACGGCTCCTCTAGACTTTTATACTGAAGTACTGTAAGACTATATCATCTAAGCGCAAAAATGCACAAAGTACTGAAGCTCGTACGTATTTTGAGTCAATAAGCCCGTAGGTTGGATTAAGGAGGTCATGTGTGCGTAACTGCTTAATATGAATTCGATTATCATTAGCGCGCTTATTTGAGAGGATAAATGCGTTTGATACGTCAAATAATCTGGTGTAAAACAAACAGACCAATGGGCATTTTATATCTCGTCTAATCATAACATGTGTTAAATGTTGTGATTATTCTCAGTCTTCTTCTTTAGTGTATTTCATTATTTGTTTTTTCGGAGACAAATTGAAAACATGTCACAGACATGTACATAATTACTGAAGTCTTGGACAAAGACTCATCTCGAAGTGTTGAGGAGATGATGTGGATCGAACACAGACAAATATGTGCTTGTTTTTTTTTACACTGGTTGGGGAAAATGACAAAATTAAAGATGCAAATAAATAAGGTTGTTATATCGGTATGACTACATTGTATTATTTATCTGTACTTTTTACCGTATTGTATGGGTGCTTATGAGATATTATTAGAATTATATTGTGTTGCTTTGATTCAAACTGATGAGAAATCATTGAAAATGATAAGAAAACATACCTGTATTCCTTGCGATGTCCAAACGTAAAGCACTTGGTCAGAACTATTCAAAGACCTGTGCATAATGTTGTTTTTAATTTGGAATATAATATCTGACGACTTTCAGTATGTTCAGAAAGCTTTAGCCTAAAGATATAACGACTAATGCCTTAAGTTAATTTGTGTTTCGTTGTTCATCTGATTAAGTTTGTGTTGATATGCCTGGGGTATATGAATGTTTGTCAAAAGTTTATATCATAAGGATATTGGATGACGGACTTATCATAAACAAAATAAGTCAAAAACCAAAAAAACATATATTTAAGTAAAATATAAAATTATGCACTTTTGGAAAATAAGTTTCACCAGAAATATATCTATAGCTTCAGATTTTTGACTTAAGAGCTCGTTTTTATGACTAATCATAACGTCAAAAATCTTCAAACATATACTTAAGTTATCTAAAACGATAATTTCAGAGCTTTAAAACTTGTTTTAGTGTCGCCTAGAAATAGGCTTGAGCACTTTGAATGTGAAGATTGTTAACTGTAAATAATACATTATGTGTACATCATTTGTATGTATATATACATCTTTTTATATCTTCTCCATCTACAAGTCTTACCTTTATCGTAATGATCAATCCTTGTGTATCTGTACCTAGCACTTTCCTCCACACGTTTCGCTTCGGCTTTCTCAATGAATTCATGCAGTGCAAACGAATCGTTTGTAAGAAAAAGCATTTGATAGCTTGAATCTAGGATGACGTAGTCGAGTGTAACTCGAACACAATTATGGATCTTTTAACTACATCCATATCCCATAAAAACTTGTCGTTGTTATTATTTTGTTATCATTCACCATAACAAAAGTTGCCGAAAATTTCCCGCGAGTATAGTCATTCTAATAACCCAATAACTAGGGTATTGTTGTTATCATACACAAAATATATGCGCTGTGCACTTGATGCGGAGCCTTCTAAAGTCACACATGCGAGTGCTCAATTGTGAGCGACTTCATGGTAGAGACCTTTTAAGATTCACTTCTCTTGAATGTAAGCTGATGTAAATAGCCTGGCATACGTTGTAAGCATGGGTTTGGGCAATTTAAGTTGCTTTTTTACCCCGAGGGTAATAAATGAAAAGAAAGCACATCAAAACGTTGCTAAATCCGACTACTGGTCATCGAAATCCGCTCTACCAACTTACTTCGATGTAAACTATACACTTTGCCGTTGGGCAAGGACTACTAGGCATTATGTGATTCTCAATGTTATTTGATAAGATAAAATTTTGGACAGACTATAGAGGTACTGGACAGTACCATTGTCCGCGAGATCTTCTAGAGGAGTAAGTAATGACTGTTCCCGTGTGAAAAGTATACACGAGATGGGTCCGGACAATCGCCGTAAGTTACACTTGCCAAAGGGCTTGTTTGGGTCCGTGGACATCCTTCGGATCTATTGCGTGAAAATCATGTCAAGTAGCGGATAATAAGCCAATAGCCCGTGGGGAAATAGTATAGGCACGACTCATGAATAATCATGAAGCCCCAAGTTTGAAAGAGAGATTTGATATGTTTTCTGAAACGGTAAAACAAGGGTGAAAAACAATGAGTTTTATCAAGACGTTGTAAGGGGTGGGTGGGTTTTCTTAAGAAAGGTATATCATTGTAACCTGAACTTGATATTCAGTATACAGAGTTAAACAATACATTTCTCATCAGTTAATATGGTAATAAAGATCGGAATAGCTGGTAACCATTTAAAACCAGTGAATAGCAAAAGCGTGTACGCATAATAGCTCTTTTAAAGGTTACAAGAGTATTATGCTGTGCCGGCGTGTCCATATTTTGTTTTAAAGACTTTATTCTTTTCAGGATGTAAATATCTCCAACTAGTTTATTCTTTTTTTAAAAAGATGAAAATAAAAACTTTCCGTTGGTCATATTTGCGTTTCCCATACATTTTGCGATCATTTTACGAACATTTTATAGAATATTTTACTACTGTCCGCTATATAGGTCATGTTTTAAAACGATCGTTTTACATATTATTGTTCGTTTAGTTGGTGATATTGTTGAGCAGTAAAATATTGAGCAGACATTAATATACAGGCCTTCATTATTTGTTATCAATTTACCACATTCATTTGATTTCAAAAATTGTTTTCACATATAATTGTCATACACCATTACTCGCTTATTTTATTTTTCTATTCATAAAAAAATACGGGAAAGGCCGTTTTTGACATGCGTATGCGTATGAATATTCATGAGTTCGGATGCCCTAGTTTAAAAAGCCTGTAAACTTGTCAAAGTAGCATAAAATATCAAACCAAACTTGCAATTCGGAGCATAAATGTTATGAAAACATTTTGAAAATTTTGGAAAAGTGTCTTTTCATGTGATTTTACGAGTGTTTATTTTCCTCTGCGCGTTTTACCTAAAATCTACGGTTCTGGACTTAATATATTTTAGCCACTTAATCAAAAGAGAGCGACAACACTTCTTTAACAGATTTGCTAAAAATGTGGTAATATTGGGTAAAACACGCCTCGCGTAAGAGAATGTGAACTTTTGATTTCGTTAATACAGAAGCATATTTAAAATGGCATCAACAGTTTTCTTCAGGTTTTCGTAATTTCATAAATTTACGCACTTAGGATTATATTATCAGATCTTGTTCAGATATTGTCAGGTTACAGCACATAAAGTACAAAACTTTGAAAACAACACTTTCTTACACTGAAATGTTTGGTCAAGCGCAATGTTAACGAAATGTTAATGTTGCTTACATTAAAAGTCTAAATTATATTGTAATTCCATAATACGTATCTTGTTCATAAACTGGTGAAATTTGAATAAGATTCTCCACGAACAGTATCGTGAAGTTACGTATACACTGACAACCGTAAATAGTTTTTGACTCTGAAGTATACCATACCTTTATTTATAATTTAGATTATTTAACAATCTGGCCCTCCGACTTGACACATGCTTTCAACATATATACATTTATTCTTTTGTCTTTACAGCATTAAACACTGTATAAATCTTTTTGGCGGATGTGGTAATCAAGTAGCTGTCTTACACTGTCACCTGCTAAACCAGGCTTTTTATATTCATACGCGTAAATCCCGGCGGTCTATTTCAAAACATACTTTATGCTCATGTTGATTACCAAATGTCTGATGAATATTCGCGTTGGTAATGTAAGTATAAATGTTGGAGAATTAGGAAATAACTGAAGTGATCTTTTTTGGTAGTCACATAAAATGTTACTGTTAATGTATTTGTTCAGATCAAACATTGTTTTAGAGTATCAATTAGCAAGCTTAAATGTGCATAAACTAATAGGTTTAATTGTCTTTTACTTTCGCCATTTGTGATGGTAGTATATACTATAAATTTCATGTGCCCATAACAAATTATTGATAGACCATGACTCATATACATTGTATTTGGATAGAAGCAAAGAATTCAGAATAACAATTTTTTAAAATAATTAAACACCAACGAACTTTGCATGCGTCAGTTTATTCGTTACTTGTAAAACCAATTTGCAGCCACAACTTTGCTTTGTGATAATTAATTGATGTAAGACCAACGGCAAAATTAGATAGGTAAGTTAAATTTCAAATGCCTTTCAGACTGAGTTGCAGTACAGTCAGTGATTTTGATAACACATGGATAATCCATTACAACACCAATATTATGGCTTGTGATTTAATGCAACTATTGTGGTTATCGAGATGCGATTATTATAGAAACCAAAATCCATTCTTGCAAAATCAACTGAATAAAGGGTCAATTGCAAATGGACTAAGCAGAGCCAATACGAGAATGTCCAGGTATACAAAATCAATGGACAATAACGCAAGTTTTCCGTTTCCCGGATACACAGTCTAAACAAAATGAAGGATTTGCGGCAAAAACTTGTTGGTCGTTCATTTGTAACAGCTATTTTTTGAAATCAAGGTTTGCATGCCAGTTGCATACATCCGGGGATTACTCGGATAAACATCGGATTATACTGACATTAACATTCAAAACTTCCCTTAATATTAAATGTATGTAAGTACATGTATATTCGAATTGAAAGATTGAAATGTTTGCAAGCGAACTCTTGATAATTATGTCTAAAGAAAATCCCTTAAACTAACAAAAACTATATATAACTAGTATTAGGACAATGCGTATTACTAAAACATACTAAGCTTACTCATCCAATAGGCCTGCAATATTATGACCAAAATGTGTTTGCTTGTCCTCAATTGAATTGTTGAAATACTATTCGGTCGATCGGTCGGGATTTCTTTCTTTTTTCCTGCTTTTTATTTTCTAGCAAACTCCACTGTATGTATATGTATTAATCAACGCTCAGAATGTGAAATAATAAGACAATTGTTTGGTGTAAAAATGAATCAACATTCATTACTAGACAACTAAAATACTCAACACAAACTATAACATTAATTTTATCTGCATTTTCAGAATGCAAAAATCCGGATAAAAAAAACTTTTTTTAGCTTGTTACATTTCAAAAAATAGGATCGGTATACTTTTGTACAGTAAATAGGAAAATACAGTTTCCCTGATTTCCAAAATTAGGGTCGGTCGGTTGAGGACAAGTAAACAACTTTGTTATTTTTGGTCTATAAATAGGAGATCAGTCAAATACTCGATTGATTCAATCAGGATTCATTGATTTTCTTCCATTTTATTTATCCCTGTCCCTCTTTTCAATCTTTTCATTTCTTCCAATTTATTGTTCCTCGTCACCCATTTCAATCTTTTCAACTTTTTGTTATCTCTAATTTCATATTGATAAAATGTCACAAAATACAACATATTATTCACCATTTGTTAGAATAATAAAAAGGTTATATCCACATTTTCAAGTTATTGAAGTAAAAAGCAAACCCCAAAAGCAGGGATTGACTGTAACCCGTGAGTTAGTAAAACATTTTTGGTTCGGTTCTTTTTCTCGACTCGGAGAAAAATAAAAACAAAGCCATTCAATGCCATATTCAAGTTCCTAATCTCTCCTTAAACTCACACTGGCATGACTAGGAATAGCTAAATGTATGTAAGCCTATTTTGATAAATCTGTATAAAGAAAACCCCTTCAACCAAGAAAAACTATCCCCAAGAAAGTTTTACAATTTTGTTGGTACCGCTTTCATTTGATAATTTCAGTGACACGAGAGTGGCTCGTGAATGTGACGGTAAAGTGCAGTCAATTTTTCGCGGCACGTGCCAGAGTTTACTTTCCGTGGTACGTCAAAAGACCGTATAGCCTCTGCCCGTAGGTGATTTTGGTACTGTCAACGGATTAATTTCGTGGTTGGTTAATTTTCAACATATGAAAACATGGTTATTTTACGCTTATTTCATTTTACAAGCTATTATACATGCATCGCCTTTCGGACAGTGAACATGAAATACCGTACCCCGACAACATATTGTAGCCTAAAAAAGGTGTTAAATTTTCAGACGTACTATTCAGCTATTTGTACAAACTATACCTATTTCTCTTGAAAAAAAAACCATGATTTAATCATTACACTGATACCATTTCGAGTGGCATCCGTATTCTTATAATGATTTCGTTGAGCTGCCTTGCGCGAATTCATAGTTTTATTTTGTTATGCCCATGGCCAACGTGTGTAATATATTAAAATACAAAGACTAGGACTCACCTGAATCAAAGAATTTCTATCATAAGACTAAATCGACAAAAAACAATGGCAATGTGATTAAAGTTGTGTACAGTCTCATTTGTTCTGAACGATCAGATGTGTTATCAAAATTTAGAGAAATATTCGTAACAACAACGATTTGTCATGAACACTATCCATTATTCCAATGAAAATGGGATTCCTGGTGCAAACTTATTACTGGGCACTAAAAGGCTTTTAACCTTGTCAATCAGAATGATTTTATTTTATGTATTACAATGATCCAAATTTGGTAGAAAATATAAGTTAAAAGAATACATTCGACGTAAATACTACCTTGTGCCATTTGATTTTACCGGATACTTTTCTTTGCTTCAAATCTATAGAGGTCAATAAGGATTTTTCATCAAAAATATAGTATTAACAAAAAATGATTAAAAAGGATACTTGAAATAAGTGTATTGATTTCCAACGACATAAGTAATTTTAATTAAATAATTTTTCTTTAATCATATTTGGGATACAAAGATTTCTAGTATATTGTTATGAACACGTGTATTTTAAAAGAAGAGTATCGCTTTTCGTCCCTTGAAAATATACAAACATCATAATCTTAAACTAGCCATAACTCGGATTAATATTCACACCGTTGCAGATATATAACTAAACTTGTCCTTTTCAAAAAAGTGGTGATATTTGATAAAAATCATGAAGATATTTATTACGGACCCGACATTAGTATAATTGGATTACATTTCATAAGTTATCAAGTCATGGTGTACAAAAGTGGCAGTGAGATTTATCACAATGCGTCAATAAAATGACTTATGAAATCCAGTATCAAATTATATTGCAAGATCTGTTCAGAAATCTACAAAAAACAATTGAGAACTTATTTGTATCTCAAGAAGCGAAATAATTAAATAAGATAGGTATTACTTTTATTGATGGGCGAAGAGATGTCGTGGTGATATGGCAGCATATTAAGGGAGAGCAGATCTGATGATATTTTGGCCCACTAAATACATATGCAGCATAGTAAATTGATTACTATCTTAAATAAATGGAAATTACGTCGAGTTTTACGGCTCTTCATTCGATGCTAAGATGAAATTGTTAAGATCGATGCAGTATGAGGGGTCTTGATATAATTGGGGCGATTTGGTTATGGTATGAAAGTACGATTAGTGCGTATGTAGCGACTTATGGTATAATTAAGTAAAACATGCCCTTGTTATGATATGTGAAATATTCAATACCATTTCCATTTAATTTATTTGACATAATTTGAACAGCTCTCAAACTGTTCTAATCAACTTACACTTGATCGGCTTATTCATAATTTTCTTACAATAATTACACTCCCTTCATGCACAAGAAAAGACATAAAGAATACAAAATGTAGCATGATGATGAAAGGAAACTAATATTAGTACAAGTTCACGAGTTCAAATAATTTGTTGCGGGACAATTAAGCAGCTTTAGAGTGAAAATGGTTGGAATGGAGAGTCAAGTTAAAATAATAATAATAATAATTAATTTCCTTATTGACTGCACTCTCATTATAGGGACACTTGGGTTTTGAATTATGACCGAAAACGCAACTGCAAAAGGCACCGAGGAAGGGGGGGGGGGGGGG
>JXSR01S015188.1:34244-50661 GCA_000969725.1 Ophiothrix spiculata | reverse complement strand
GTGGTGGTGGAGGAGGAGGTGGTGGGGAGGTGGAGGAGGTGGAGGAGGTGGAGGAGGTGGAGGAGGTGGTGGAAGAGGACGAGGAGGGGGACGAGAAAATGGATATTGACGTCTTTTTGAAGGTGTATCAACCAGGATCACGACGTCTAAAATTAGATTTATTCTCAGCTCCCGATCAAACGGTTCCTCTAGAATTTTATACTGAAGTATTGTAAGCCTATATCATCTAAGCGCAAAAATGCACAAACTACTGAAGCTCGTACGTATTTTGAGTCAATAAGCCCGTAGGTTGGATTAAGGAGGTCATGTGTGTGTAACTGCTTAATATGAATTCGATTACTATTAGCGCGCTAATTTGAGAGGATAAACACGTTTGATACGTCAAATAAGCCGGTGTAAAACAAACAGACCAATAGGCATTTTATATCTAGTCTAATCATGACTTGTGTTAAATGTTGTGATTATTCGTAGTCTTCTTCTTTAGTGTATTGTCATTATTTGAAGCTCTGTCGCTTGCTCTGTTTCACACTTTTGTAGCTCTGCAGTTGTTTCACATAAAAACGCACTTGGAAAAATCACGCTATAGAGAAACACACTATACTGATATTCGGAACCTAAGAGGGTACAAGACATCCTTCCAAATATTATAATTTCTATCAGTAAACAGTTTCCTTTATCAGTGACAAATGACTTGAGTGACTATTAGGTACACTTTCATTTCAAATTTGGTCTGTAACTTACTTAAATTTTGGGTATACAGACTTTGTTCATACATAAGTTGTACATATAATTTCAGGTAAAATGTCGTTAGATAATTCACCGTTTTCGGTGTACCAAAACTTACTGTGGTTTTCAAGTCACCTTCAGAAATGTAAAACAGATGTTGATATTTTCTGTATGTGTAGGTGACCATTTTGGTGACATTTTTAGCTATATTTATACAAATTTTCAAGAAGCTACTTTTAATAAAACAAAAGTTTTGATACAACAGGAACTTTTTGAATGACCCTCATACATTTACAAATTGTATGCCTTTGCAGAGGTCTATGCTTTAAGCTCAGAGTCGCCTAGAAATAGGCTTGAGCACTTTGAATTTCAAAGATTGTTAACTGTAAATAATACATTATGTGTACATCATTTGTATGTATATATACATCTTTTTATATCTTCTATCTACAATTCTTACCTTTATTATCGTAATGATCAATCCTTGTGTATCTGTACCTAGCACTTTTTACCACACTTTTCGCTCCGGCTTTCTCAATGAATTCATGCAGTGCAAACGAAACGTTTGTAAGAAAAAGCATTTGATTGCTTGAATCTAGGATGACGTAGTCGAGTGTAACTCGAGCACAATTATGGATCTTTTAACTACATCCATATCCCATAAAAACTTGTTGTTGTTATTATTTTGTTATCATTCACCATAACAAAAGTTGCCGAAAATTTCCCGCGAGTATAGTCATTCTAATAACCCAATAACTAAGGTATTGTTGTTATCATACACAAAATATTATGCGCTGTGCACTTGATGCGGAGCCTTCTAAAGTCACACATGCGAGTGCTCAATTGTGAGCGACTTCATGGTAGAGACCTTTTAAGATTCACTTCTCTTGAATGTAAGCTGATGTAAATAGCCTGGCATACGTTGTAAGCATGGGTTTGGGCAATTAAAGTTGCTTTTTTACCCCGAGGGTAATAAATGAAAAGAAAGCACATCATAACGTTGCTAAATCCGACTACTGGTCATCGAAATCCGCTCTACCAACTTACTTCTATGTAAACTATACACTTTGCCGCTGGGCAAGGACTACTAGGCATTATGTGATTCTCATTGTTATTTGATAAGATAAAATTTTGGACAGACTATAGAGGTACTGGACAGTACCATTGTCCGCGAGATCTTCTAGAGGAGTAAGTCATGACTGTTCCCGTGTGAAAAGTATACACGAGATGGGTCCGGACAATCGCCGTAAGTTACACTTGCCAAAGGGCTTGTTTGGGTCCGTGGACATCCTTCGGATCTATTGCGTGAAAATCATGTCAAATAGCGGATAATAAGCCAATAACCCGTGGGGAAAAAGTATAGGCACGACTCATGAACAATCATGAAACCTCACGTTTGAAATCGAGATTTGATATGTTTTCTAAAACGGTATAACACAAGGATGAAAAACAATGAATTTTATCAAGACGATGTAAGGGGTGGGTGGGTATTCTTAAGAAATGTATATCATTGTGTAACCTGAACTTGATATTCAGTATACACAGTTAAACGATCAATTTCTCATCAGTTAATATGGTAATTAAGATCGGAATAGCTGGTAACCATTTAAAACCAGTGAATAGCGAAAGCGGGTACGCATAATAGCTGTTTTAAAGGTTACAAGGGTAGTATGCTGTGCCCGCGTGTCCATATTTTGTTCTAAAGACTTTATTATTTTCAGGATGTAATTATATATCCAACTAGTTTATTTATTTTTATTAAAAAGATGAAAATAAAAACTTTTCGTTGGTCATATTTGCGTTTCCCATACATGTTGCCAACATTTTATAGAATATTTTACTACTGTCCGCTATATAGGTCATGTTTTAAAACGATCGTTTTACATATTAGTGTTCGTTTTGTTGGCGACATTGTTGAGCAGTATATTGAGCAGACATTAATATACAGGCCTTCATTATTTGTTATCATTTACCACATTCATTTGATTTCAAAATTCTTTTTACACATAATTGTCATACACCATTACTCGACATTTTAGACACACAAGTTTGTGATCGGCCAGAATTCAGCTCGCTGAAATGTCGCTTATTTTATAAGTGTCTTTTCGTGTGATTTTGCGAGTGTTTATTTAAATCTACGGTTCTGGACTTATATAATATATTTTAACAACTTAATCAAAAGAGAGCGACAACACTTCTTTAACAGATTTGCTAAAAAATATGATAATTTAGGGTCAAACACGCCTATACAGAAGCATATTTTAAATGACATTAACAGTTTTCTTCAGTTTTTCGTAATTTCATAAATTTGCGCAGTTCGGATTATATTATCAGATCTTGTTCAGATATTGTCAGGTTACAGTACATAAAGTACAAAATTACAAATGATACATTGGACTTCCAAATTGTGCTAGTAAGAACAACGAAAGCGGTACTATAATTAAATTTGAAAACAACACTTTCTTACACTGAAAATTTTGGTCAAGCGCAATGTTAACGAAATGTTAATGATGCTTACATTAAACGTCTAAATTATATTGTAATTCCATAATACGTATCTTGTTCATAAACTGGTGAAATCTGAATAAGATTCTCCACGAACAGTATCGTTAAATTACGTATATACTCTGACAACCGTATAGTTTTTGACTCTGAAGTATACAATACCTTTATATAATTTAGATTATTTAACAATCTGGGCCTCCGACTTGACACATGCTTTCAATATATATACATTTATTCTTTTGTCTTAACAGCATTAAACACCATATAAATCTTGTTGGCGGATGTGGTAATCAAGTTGCTGTCTTACACTGTGATCTGCTAACCCAGGCTTTTTATATTCATACGCGTAAATCCCGGCGGTCTATTTCAAAACATACTTTATGCTCGTGTTGATTACCAAATGTCTGTTGAATATTCGCGTTGGTAATGTAAGTGTAAATGTTAGAGAATTAGAAAATCACTCAAGTGATCTTTTTGGTAGTCACATAAAATGTTACTGTTAATGTATTTGTTCAGATCAAACATTGTTTTAGAGTATCAATAAGCAAGCTTAAATGTGCATAAACTATAGGTTTAATTGGCTTTTACTTTCGCCATTTGTGATGGTGGTATATACTATAAATCTCATGTGCCCATAATAATTGATAGACCCATATAAATATACACATGGTATTTGGATGAAAGCAAAGAATTCAGAATACAGGAAGTCATATATGTCTTTGAAAACAATTTTTAAAATAATTAAACACCAACGAACTTTGCATGCGTCAGTTTATTCGTCACTATTGTAAAACCAATTTGCAGCCACAACTTTGCTTTGTGATAATTAATTGATGTAAGACCAACGGCAACATTAGATAGGTAAATTAAATTTAAAATGCCTTGCAGTACAGTCAGTGATTTTGATAATACAGGGATAATCCATTACAACACCAATATTATGGCTTGTGATTTAACGCAACAATTGTGGCCATCGAAAGGTAATTATTATAGAATCAAAGACCTTTATTGCAAAATCAACTTAACTCTCGTGCGCCTAAGTAACGGATCGTCGCCGATTGTCCAAAATGCCAAACAAAGTGACCCCGGGCATCTAAGTAATTGTTTTTACATCCTTTGTGGTCATTTTGATGGAAAAAATCGGGGGTTCCACATTAGGTAGGGGTAGGGTAAGCCATCAAAGTCCGTGTGTAGGGCGAGGGGGGGGGGGGGTAAGGTGGTAACCCCCCACCCCCACCCCATATGAAAGTCGCCATTTTGAAAAATATGTGCATGCTACCAAGCTAATACTTACAGAACATGTTAGAACTATCATTTCCTTTATTCATTAGCAAAGACCCGAACTTTTAGAACTTTTATAGCGATGTTTGATTTTTTTCCCCAATTTTCGCCGAAAATCTGATTTCGGCGACATTCTCCGAAGGTGGACGAGGGTTGATAAAGGGTCAGTCACAAATGGACTAAGCAGAGCCCAATACGTGACTTTTCATGTATACAAAATCAATGGACAATAACACAAGTTTTCCGTTTCCTGGATACACAGTCAAAACAAAATGAAGGATTTGCGGAAAAAGTTGTTGGTCGTATTTTCCGAAGGTGGACGAGTGTTAATAAAGGTCAGTCACAAATGGACTAAGCAGAGCCCAATTCGTGACTTTCCAGGTATACAAAATTAATGGACAATAACACAGTTTTCCGTCTCCTGGATACACATTCAAAACAAAATGAAGGATTTGCGGAAAAAGTTGTTGGTCGTACATTTGTATATAATAGTTTTTTTTATATTCAGGTCGGCATGTCAGTTGTATATATCCGGGGATTACTCGGAAAACATGATAATGCCTATACGTAGTAATTGAACCAACATAATTAAGAAATTCAAATTATGCTGACATTAACATTAAATACTTCCCTTAATATAAAATGTATGTAAGCATGTTCAAATTGAGAGATTGAAAAGTTTGCAAGCGAATTTTTGATAATTCTGTATAAAGAAAACCCCTTAAAGGGACTAGCCTATATTCCACTTAGAATTAAAAACTTATGGAAATGCTGTAAATAAAGTTTAAAAGTGTAGTAATATCCAAAAAAGTACAAATATTTACACAGAAATGGCTCAAATTGAGAGATAACTAATTTGCAATATATCATTCTTTGATGGTGGTGTGACTATCTTGTCAAGTTTTCTAAATCCTAAATTTGTTCCTCAGATCTGGTTTACCAGATAAAAAGCAAACAAATCACTTAGAGATCATTTTTATACATATTAAAAGAGAAACAATTTCATCAAAAATAATTCGTTTACCCATCACATGTGTAGAAACAAAAATCTGTTTGAAACTAGAAACACTGTTTTCACATCTTGCAATTTTCTCCAATATTCCTCAAAATCATGAACAACTACTTGTAGCTTATATGCTTATATTACGATAAACACGTTCTACTGATTCATGTAAAAAATAAGTAGGTAAAAAATTAGTGAGAAGAATCTAGGCCAGTCCCTTTAATCCAACAAAAACTATATAAAACTAGTATTAGGACAATGCGTGTTACTAAATATACTAGGCTTACTGATCCAATAGGCCTATATGACCAAAAGTTGTTTGTTTATCCTCAATTGAATTTGAAATATTATTGGGTCGGTCGTTCGGGATTTCTTTCTTGTTTGTTTTTCCTGCTTTTATTTACTAGCGAACTCCACTGTATGTATATGTATTAATCAACACTCAGAATATGAAATAATAAGAAAAGACAACTCAAAATACGCAAACTATAACATTATTTTTTTCCCTGCATTTTCAGAATGCAACAATCCGGAAAAAACATTTTGTTTAGAAATTTCAAACACAGGGTCCGTATACTTTTGTACAGTAAATAGGAAAAACCGTTTCCCTGATTTTCAAAATTAGGGTCGGTCGGTTGAGGACAAGCAAAAAACTTTATATTTTTATTTTTATTGTTGGCCTATAAATAGGGAATCAGTCAAATGCTCGATTGAAGACTTTTTTTTTTGGTACGAAGATTCAGGATTTGATTTATTTTCTTCCATTTTATTTATCCCGTCCCTCTTTTCAATCTTTTAATTTCTTCCAATTAATTTTTCCTCGTCCCGCATTCCAATCTTTTCATTTAAGGGGACAGTTAACTCCGACGCATTATTTGCATGTGATACTTGTTATTATTATCTCTTATTTCATATAATGAAATATCACAAAATACAATATATTTTGCACCATTTGTTAGCAATATAAAAAGGTTATTACCACATGTTCAAGTTATTGAAGTAAAAAGCAAACTCAAATGCAGGGATTGACTGTACCCGTGAGTTAGTAAAACATTTTTTGTTCTTTTTCTCGACCCGGAGAAAAATAAAAACACATCCATTTCAGTGTCATATTCAAGTTCCCAACCTCCTCCTAAACTCACATTGCATGACTAAGAATGGCTAAATGTATGTAAGCCTATCTTGATAAATATGTATAAAGAAAACCCCTTAAACCAAGAAAACTAATCCCAAAGAAAGTTTTACAATACTTTGTTTTGTTGGCACCACTTTCATCCGATAATTCCAGTGACACGAGAGTGACTCGTGAATGTGACGGTAAAGTGGAGTCAATTTATGTTGCGGCACGTGCCAAAGTTTACTTTCCGTGGTACGTCAAAAGACCGTATAGCCTCTGTCCGTAGGTGATTTTTGCTACTGTCAGCTGATTAATTTCGTGGTTATATATTTTCAACATATGAAAACATGGTTATTTTACGCTTATTTAATTTTACCAGCTATTATACATGCATCGCCTATAGGAAACATTGTTTTGACAATAAGCAAGGATATCAAGATAATTCAAAAAGAAAAATCAACTATATTTTTTTTTCAGTGAACATGAAATACCGTACCCCGTCAACATATTGTAGCATAAATAGGTGTTTAATTTCAGCTATTTGTACAAACTATACCTATCTCTCTTGAAAAAAAAAATGATTTAATCATTACACTGATATCATTTCGAGTGGCATAATATTCTTATAATGATTTCGTTGAGCTGCCTTACGCGAATTCATAGTTTTATTTTGCTATGCCCATGGTCAACGCGTGTAATATTTTACAATGCACCGACTCGGACGAATAAATAATAATAATAAAATAAAACATTGTTTCATCCACTTGACTTTGGCATGACTTTTAATTACCCACAGTGCTGAAAATTGTTTTATTTTGTTAACAGTATGCCTACTTGGTCAATTTCCCAAGAGAATTGAAAAACAAAAAATCTTGATTCTTTTTGGATAAGTGACCCCAGCGCTGTTCCATAATTATGCGAACTTAGACAAAAAAATAGTTCAATATACTATATATTGATACAATAGGTTTAAGGTTGGATCTATTGAATGTCTTGTCTAAGGCTAAATCAAAAAACTAGACCCTTATCTATTTTTGTCAAACTATCATTGAGTGATAAGATTCAAATAAGATTACAATTGGACGTATAAAGTGCTGTCAAAAACTGCAGAACAAATTTAGAAAGTTAGAAAAACACCTCACCTGAATCAAAGAATTTCTATCATAAGACTAATTCGGCAAGAACAATGGCAATGTGATTAAAATTGTGAGTTGTGTACAGTCTCATCAACGATCAGATTTGTTGTTACAAATTGGAGAAATATTCGTAACAACAACGAAGTGGCATGAACACTATCCATTATTCCAATGAAAATGGGATTCCTGGTGCTATCTTATAATTGGGCACTAAAAGGCTTTTGACCTTGTCAATCAGAATGATTTTATTTTATGTATTACAATGATCCAATTTTTGGTGGAAAATATAAGTCAAAAGAATAAATTCGAAATACTACTTTATGCCATTTGATTTTACCGGAGAATTTTCTTTGTTTCAAATCTATAGAGGTCAATAAGGATTTTTCATCAAAAATATAGTATTAACAAAATATGATTAAAAAGGATATTTCAACAAGTATATTGATTTCCAACGACATAAGTAATTTTCTAATTAAATTTTCTTTAATCATATTTGGGATACAAAGATTTCTAGTATATTGTTATGTACACGTGTTTTTATAAAAAAAAGTAGACTATCGCTTTTCGTCCCTTGAAAATATACAAACATCATAATCTTAAACTAGCCATAACTCGGATTAAAATTCACGCCGTTGATAGATATATCACTAAACTTGTCCTTTTCAAAAAAGTTATGATATTTGATAAAAAATCATGAAGATATTCATTACGGACCCGACATTAGTATAATTGGATTGCATTTCATAAGTTATCAAGTCATTGTACAAAAGGGGCAGTGAGATTTATAACAATGCGTCAATAAAATGACTTATGAAATCCAGTATCAAATTATATTGCAAGTTTCGTTGAGAAATCTACAAAAACAATTAAGACCTTTTTTGTATCTCAAGAAGAGAAATAATTGAATAAGATAGGTATTATTTTTTATTGATGGGCGAAGAGATTCTATGGTGTTATGGTAACATATTAAGGGAGAGCAGATCTGATGATAATTGTGTGGCCCACTAAATACATATGGAGCATACTAAATTGATTGCTATCATAAATAACTGGAAAATACGTCGAGTTTTACGGCTCTCTATTCGATGTGAAGATGAAATTATTAAGATCGATGCAGTATGAGGGGTCTTGATATAATTGGGGCGATTTGGTTATGGTATGAAAGTACGATTAGTGCGTATGTAGCGACTTATTGTATAATTAAGTAAAACTTGCCCTTGTTATGATATGTGTAATATTCAATACCATTTCCACTTAATTTATTTGACATAATTTTAACAGCTCTCAAACTGTTCTATTCAACTTACACTTTATGGTGTGAAATTACGATAGTAAGTATGTAGCGACTTATTGCCCTTGTTATTATATATGTGAAATATTCATTACCATTTCCACTGAATTTATTTGACATAATTTGAACATATTTGGACAGTTCTCAAACTGCTCTATTCAACTTACACTTGATCGGCTTATTCATAATTTTCTACTTTTTTTACATAAATTAAACTCCCTTCATGCACAAGAAATGACATAAAGAATACAAAATGTAGCATGATGATGAAAGGAAACTAATATAAGTACAAGTTCACGAGTTCAAAAAATTTATTGCGGGACACTTAAACAGTGAAAATGGTTGGACTGGAGATTCAAGTAAAAATCACAATAATAATAATACGTTTTAATAATAATTTTCCTTATTGATTGCACTCTCATTAAAGGGACACTTGGGTTGTGAATTGTGACCGAAATCTCAACTGCAAAAGGCACCGAGGAGGAGGGGGGGGGGGCGTTTTTATGAATGAAAACTTTCGAGGAGAGGCTAATAATATATGCATGGTACAATAAGAGGTCAGTTTACATATTGGTTGATATCTCCTATGAGGAAGAGGAGGGGGAGGAGGAGGACGACGACGACGACGACGAGGAGGAGGAGGAGGACAACGAAGGATGTGGTGGTGGAAGAGGACGAGAGGTGGAGGTGGAAGAGAAAATGGATGACGTCTGTTTGAAGATGTGTCAACCAGGACCACGACGTCAAAGACTCTGAAATTAGAATCATTCTAAGCTCCCGTCAAACGGTTCCTCTAGAATGTTATACTGAAGTGCTATAAGCCTATATCGTCTAAGCGCAAAAATGCACTAAGTACTGAAGCTCGTACGTATTTTGAGTCAATAAGCCCGTAGTTTGGATTAAGGAGGTTATGTGTGCGTAACTGCTTAATATGAATGCGATTACTATTAGCGCGCCAATTTGAAAGGATAAACACGTTTGATACGTCAAATAAGCTGGTGTAAAACAAACAGACCAATGGGCATTTTATATCTCGTCTAATCATGACTTGTGTTAAATGTTCGTAGTCTTCTTCTTTAGTGTATTGTCATTATTTGAAGCTCTGTCGCTTGCTCCGTTTCACACTTTTGTAGCTTTGCAGTTGTTTCACATAAAAACGCACTTGGAAAAATCACGCTATAGAGAAACACACTATACTGATTTTCGGGACCTAACAGGGTACAAGACATCCTTCCAAATATTATAATTTCTATCAGTAAACAGTTTCCTTTATCAGTGACAAATGACTTGAGTGACTATAAGGTACACTTTCATTTCAAATTTGGTCTGTAACTAACTTAAATTTTGGGTATACAGAGTTTGTTCATACATTAGCTGTACATATAATTTCAGGTGTAATGTCGTTAGATAATTCACCGTTTTCGGTGTACCAAAACTTACTGTGGTTTTCAAGTCACCTTCAGAAATGTAAAACAGATGTTGATACGATATTTTCTTTATGTGTAGGTGACATTTTTAGCTATATTTATACAAATTTTCAAGTAGCTACTTTTAATAAAACAAAAGTTTTGATACAATAGGAACTTTTTGAATGACCCTCATACATTTACTAATTGTATGCCTTTGCAGAGGTCTATGCTTTAAGCTCAGAGTCGCCTAGAAATAGACTTGAGACCTTTGAATTTCAAAGATTGTTAACTGTAAATAATACATTATGTGTACATCATTTGTATATATACATCTTTTTATATCTTCTCCATCTACAATTCTTACCTTTATCGTAATGATCAATCCTTGTGTATCTGTACCTAGCACTTTTTACCACACTTTTCGCTTCGGTTTTCTCAATGAATTCATGCAGTGCAAACGGAACGTTTGAAAGAAAAAGCATTTGATTGCTTGAATCTAGGATGACGTAGTCGAGTGTAACTCGAGCACAATTATGGATCTTTCAACTACATCCATATCCCATAAAACTTGTCGTTGTTATTATTTTGTTATCATTCACCATAACAAAAGTTGCCGAAAATTTCCCGCAAGTATAGTCATTCTAATAACCAAATAACTAGGGTATTGTTGTTATCATACACAAGATATATGCGCTGTGCACTTGATGCGGAGCCTTCTAAAGTCACGCATGCGAGTGCTCATTCGTGAGCGACTTCATGGTAGAGACCTATTAAGATTCACTTTTCTTGAATGTAAGCTGATGTAAATACCCTGGCATACGTTGTTAGCATGGTTTTGGGCAATTTAAGTTGCTTTTTTACCCCGAGGGTAATAAATGAAAAGAAAGCACATCAAAACGTTGCTAAATCCGACTACTGGTCATCGAAGTCCGCTCTACCAACTTACTTCTATGTAAACTATACACTTTGCCGTTGGGCAAGGACTACTAGGCATTATGTGATTCTCAATGTTATTTGATAAGATGAAATTTTGGACAGACTATAGAGGTACTGGACAGTACCATTGTCCGCGAGATCTTCTAGAGGAGTAAGTCATGACTGTTCCCGTGTGAAAAGTATACACGAGATGGATCCGGACAATCGCCGTAAGTTACACTTGCCAAAGGGCTTGTTTGGGTCCGTGGACATCCTTCAGATCTATTGCATGAAAATCATGTCAAGTAGCGGATAATAAGCCAATAGCCCGTGGGGAAATAGTCTAGTCACGACTCATGAATAATCATGAAGCCTCAAGTTTGAAATAGAGATTTGATATGTTTTCTAAAACGGTATAACACAAGGGTGAAAAAACAATGAGTTTTATCAAGACGTGTAAGGGGTGGGTGGGTTTTCTTAAGAAAGTTATATCATTGTGTAATCTGTACTTGATATTCAGTTCACAGTTAAACGATCAATTTCTCATCAGTTAATATGGTAATTAAGATCGGAATAGCTGATAACCATTTAGTGCCAGTGAATAGCGAAAGTGTGTGGTACGCATAATAGCATCTATTTTTTTTAGTAAAGGTTACAAGGGTATGCTGTGCCGGCGTGTCCATATTTTGTTTTAAAGACTTTATTCTTCATGATGTAAATATCTCCAACTAATTTATTCTGTTATTAAAAAGATTGAAATAAAAACTTTCCGTTGGTCATATTTGCGTTTCCCATACATTTTGCGAACATTTTATAGAATACTACTGCCCGCTTTATAGGTCATGTGTTACAGGAACTCAAGGATCGTTTTACATATTATTGTTCGTTTTGTTGGCGATATTGTTGAGCAGAAAAATATTGAGCAGAAATTAATATAGGCCTTCATTATTTGTTATCATTTACCACATTCATTTGATTTCAAAATTCCTTTCACATATAATTGTCATGAATTGGAGGACAGATAATAAAAAGAAAGTTTAATATAAATACACCATTAGTCAACGTTTTAGACACACACTTTTGTGATTAATTAGTCAAAAACCTTCTCTACATCCGAAGGCAAAAGACTTAGCGAGGTATTATGTCCCCACCCCACGACCACGCGTAGCCAGGTAATACGTCCCGCACCCCACGAGCGAGGAAGATGCAGGACTAAGCAAGATACCCACCAGATTCTGATAAACCTTTTGCGCAGTTTGCACAGTGGTTATTCATGGTTGTACAACTGCTATCTCGGGCTGTGACACAGACCAATGAATTAAGTAATACTATCATTAATTATTTTAGTTTTCAACAACTTTGAATGTTATGTTCACTGCGAGAATTTACAGACTTACACATAGGAAACTATCACATTTTTTGACATAAATAAGAGATATGGAGTTTCTAAGTTATAAATTTGCCTCGAACTTTTGATTTCGTTTACAAGCTTTTACAGAAGCATCTTTAAAACGGCATTAACAGTTTTTTTTCATAAATTTGCGCAGGTCGGATTATCAGATCTTGTTCAGATATTGTCAGGTTACAGCACATAAAGTACAGAATTATAAATGATAAATCGGACTTCCAATGCTAGCAAGAACAACGAAAACGGTACTATAATTAAATGCTCTTTGAAAACACACTTTCTTACACTAAAATTTTCGGTCAAGCGCAATGTTAACGAAGCATTTATGATGCTTACATTAAAAGTTTAAATTATATTGTAATTCCATAATACGTATAAATCTTGTTCATAAACTGGTGAAATTTGAATAAGATTCTCCACAAACAGTATCGTAAAGTTACGTATATACTCTGACAACGGTAAATAGTGTTTGACTCTGACGTATACCATACCTTTTAGATTATTTAACAATCTGGGCCTCCGATTTGACACATGCTTTCAGCATATATACATTTATTCTTTTGTCTAAATAGCATTAAACACCATCTAAATCTTGTTGGCGGATGTGATAAACAAGTATCTGTCTTACTCTGTTACCTGCTAACCAACACATTTTATATTTATACGCGTAAATCTCGGCGGTCTATTTCAAAACATACTTTATGCTCGTGTTGATTACCAAATGTCTGTTGAAAATTCGCGTTGGTAATGTAAGTGTAAATGTTAGAGAATTACAAAATCACTGAAGTGATCTTTTTTGGTAGTCACATAAAATGTTACTATTAATGTATCTGTTCAGATCAAACATTGTTTTAGAGTATCAATTAGCAAGCTTAAATGTGGATAAACTATAGGTTTAATTGTCTTTTACTTTCGCCATTTGTGATGGTGGTATACACTTTAAATCTCATGTGCGCATAATACCTGATAGACCCATATACATGATATTTGGATGGAAGCAAAGAATTCAGAACAAAGTAAGTCATATATGTCTTTTAAAACAATTTTAAAAATAATTAAACACTTACGACTTTTGCATGCGTCAGTATATTCGTCACTTGTAAATGTATGTAAGCCTATCTTGATAAATCTGTATAAAGAAAACCCCTTAAGGCCACAGTTCCTAAAAACGTCTCGCTCGGCTAAATGTCATGTTTACTGCAAGTTTTTACATACTTACACCTATCAGATATATCACAATTTTTGGCGTACATATTGAATAGAGTCTCTATTTTATACATGGAATTTTACTAGTGATTTCAAGGTCAAAATGACGCCTAAAGACTACTTCGAAAAAGTTGACCCTTTTTCGCCGAAACCTCATCATTTCATAATGTTCGAACCATTCGACTGGTTTCAAATTTTGACAGATTGTAGGCTTGATACTACTTATTGAATTACAAACAATATCTTATAAATATGCTGAGTTGATTTTGAATGATAATGTAACAAAACCGCGTTGTTTTGCCCGAAAATCCGGACGTGAAATACTTTATTACCCACAGTGATGAGTATTTGGTCAAAATCTGCTCAATTGATATACTTATACTTATGATATACTATAATTTTGTGTATTTTTGCGCAATATTTGTAAACTTAATTATTTTTTGTTTACATCGATTTGTTTTGTTAACAGTACCTGGCCAATTTCCCGAAGAGAATCAGAAACAAATCTTGATCCCTTCTGAATAATATAAGTGACCCAACGCTGTTTCATTATTATGCGAATTAAAAAAAATCAATATACTATATATGGATTTTAAGTGGGATCTATTGAATATTTTGTCTAAGGCTAAATAAAAAAAACCTAGAACCTAACTCTGTTTTTTGTCAAACTATCATTCAAGATTCAAGTAAGATAAGATTCAAGTAAGATTACAAAAGACAATTGGACGTATAAAGTGCTGTCAAAAACTGCAGAACAAATTTAGAAAGTAAGAAAAAAACTCAACATAATCAAAGAATTTCTATCATAATACAACATCGACAAAAACAATGGCAATGTGATTAAAGTTGTGTACAGTCTCATTTGTTCTGAACGATGAGATTTGTTATCAAAAATTGGAGAAATATTCGTAACAACAACGAATTGTCATGAACACTATCCAGTATTCCAATGAAAATGGGATTCCTGGTGCAATCTTATTACTGGACACTGAAAGGCTTTTGACCTTGTCAATCAGAATGATTTTATTTAATATATTACAACGATCCAATTTGGGTGAAAAATAACAGTTAAATGAATAAATTCGAAGTAAATATTACCTTATAGCATCTGATTTCTTCGGCGACTTTGCTTTGTTTCAAATTTAGAGTGCCAATAATGGTTTTTAATCGAAAATATGAAATAAAAAATGTTTAAAAAGGAATAAGTAAACTGATTTTCTACGACATAAGTAATTTTAATTAAAATACATTTTCTTTAATCATATCTGGGATACAAAGATTTCTAGTATATTGTTATGTACACGTGTTTTTCTAAAAGAAGACTATCGTTTTTCGTCCCTTGAAAATATACAAACATCATAATCTTAAACTAGCCATAACTCGGATTAAAATTCACACCGTTGATAGATATATTACTAAACTTGTCCAATTTCAAAAAAACTGGTAATAATTGATAAAAATCATAAAGATATTCATTACGGACCCGACATTAGTATAATTGGATTAAATTACATAAGTTATCAAGTCATGGTATACAAAAGGGGTAGTGAGATTTACAACAATGCGACAATAAAATGACTTATGAAATCCAGTATCAAATTATATTGCAAGTTTCGTTGAGAAATCTACAAAAAACAAATGAGACTTATTTGTATCTCAAGAAGCGAACTAATTAAATAAGATAGGTATATTTTTTATTGATGGGCGAAGAGATTCCATGGTGTTATGGTAATATATTAAAGGAGAGCAGATCTGGTGATAATTGTGTGGCCCACTAAATACATATGGAGCATACGAAATTGATTACTATCTTAAATAAATGGAAATTACGTCGAGTTTTACGGCTCTTCATTCGATGCGAAGATGAAACTGTTAAGATCGATGCAGTATGAGGAGTCTTGACATAATAAGGGCGATTTGGTTATGGTATGAAAGTACAATTAGTGCGTATGTAGCGACTTATTGTATACTTAAGTGAAACTTGCACTTGTTATGATATGTGAAATATTCAATACCATTTCCACTTAATTTATTTGACATAATTTGAACAGCTCTCAAACTGTTCTATTCAACTTACACTTGATCGGCTTATTCATAATTTTCTTACAATAATTAAACTCCCTTCATGCATAAAGAATACAAAATGTAGCATGATGATGAAAGGAAACTAATATTAGTACAAGTTCACGAGTTCAAATAATTTGTTGCGGGACAATTAAGTAGCTTTAGAGTGAAAATGGTTGGAATGGAGAGTCAAGTAAAATCATAATCATAATCATAATAATAATAATAAATTTTAATAATAAGTTTCCTTACTGATTACACTCTCATTATAGGGACACTTGGGTTTTGAATTATGACCGAAAACGTAACTGCAAAAGGCACCGAGGAGGGGGGGGGGGGCGTGATTATGAATTTAA
>JXSR01S015187.1:1429-16117 GCA_000969725.1 Ophiothrix spiculata | reverse complement strand
AAAGTCTTGCGCTGATTTTAACACCATTTTTGTGAAAATCAGACCTAGGGTTAGGACGTGGCATTGCGTAATAGCAAGCTTGGTCAAACGAAAAACTGACCAAATACTAATTTTCAATGGGAATTACACACAAATCGTGTTTTTTGGTTTTAGTATACCCTTCCACTTTGTTTTATCTTATTTATTTGATTTTGACACACATTATTGTTAAAAATGCAACTTCTACTTGAAAAAGCACAATCATTTGGCGATTTTTGGTGATTTTCGCGATTTTTGACTTACGTCACTGTGACGTCATATCATACAAGGTCCAATTTCAATTTTTTTTGGTACCAATGGACTCATGAGGATCATAGCTATCCACCAGTATCCTACACGTGATGTTTCGTCAATCTGTTTCCGAGATCGGAACGGGGGCAGATTCCAACCCCCGCCCCCATCCCCGGCTGTGAGGTGGGTTGAAAAAGCCCGGCTCTTTAATGGTTAAGATGCAGAGTTTAAATGTCTAAAGTTCAAAGCATTAACTTCCTAACTATCCAACATATGACCAATACACATACATTTAAAACATTTATCCCACATCAAAAGCTACTAGTTTTCAAAATTCAGGGCCAGTAAGGTTAGAGAAAATCTTCTTTCATAGACTCATATGAAATCACACATGTAAAATTACAAAAAAATTGGTTAGGACTTGTTATTTACTGTAGGTGAATTTAACCAAATTGTTGCTGTGTATTTGGGTTAATAAATGCGCATTATTTGTAAGCAAAATGAGTTGTATTCTGTGTCAGTATACACATGTTGAATTTTCATGAACTCAATTAAAGAGCAGGCTCAGTGATTTAAGGTTGGTTAAAGTCACATTCAGTTCATCTGGCTAAAATATTGAAATCTATCTGCCATTCTCAGACAGTTCGATGCAATGTCTGACCAAACTAACATCAACACATTAGACCCCCTCTTTTGTCTCTAGAGCTCTTTCTGTCAATCAATCAATCAATCAATCAATCATATCAACTGCAGTTGACCATCATCATCATCATCATCATCATAATCATCAATCAGGCATCAGTATAACTAGATTTCCAAGCAGTGTGGTCCTCCATGAGACAGCCAAGTTCAGATGTATTCCTTAGACCATGTCCTCAAGAAGGATGATCCATGTCTGGGTTCCCAGAGCAGAAATCTGCTAGTTGCTAGTTCTGTGTGACAATAAAATTGGTCAGCAGCGCCCAATCTGCAGTGTCTTATTTTAAAGGTGACTTTTGGAATATCGCCATACAGCTCCATATTTGGTACTTTGTCCATCCAACTGATATTTAGTGCAGCGCTGAGTAATCTGGTGTAGCATCCATCCAGACTTCTGTCTCTTGTCTTAATGCAGCTCTCACATTGGAAGGGGCACTCAAGTTTGAAAATAATAGATTTGTTCGATGCAAAGTGCTGGACTTAGGTGTTTTTTTTAGATAATGGGCCTTTGAAATTAATATTTGAGTCTTTTGAGGTGAAAATGGGCACTGGAAGAGGGACACTCAAGTTTAAATATGTCCAATGCAAAGTTCGGGACTTTGATGTACGGAACTGATTTTGTTAAAATAATGGGTCTTTGAAATTAATATTTTGAGTGTCTAGAGGACTGACAGTTTGGTTACAGCGTGAGTCAAAAAGAAGTTGACCGAGATTCAAAACTGTATACAAAAGAACTACTGATATTCAAAACAATTGGTAAGCACTTTGGAAATGTGCTAACTCTTCTGCTTATTTTAAAAAAAGAATGAAGGAAATCGGTAATTTCTAAGAGAAGTTGTGCTTGGTTTAGTAAAAAAACGAAATTTTCAAGCTGTCCACAGAATAAATAAGCAAACCAATTAAACATGCAAAGTAAACCCTTGATTGAGCAGAGTAATTACATGTTCATGAATACCCTACCCTTCATTTTGATATTTAAACATTGAATCAAGGAGATTGACCATTCATAGGAAAAGCTGTCCATGATATGCTGATCTTTAAATGAAAGGAAAACTTAAACAGAACCATTTAACAACTAGGATTTTTTTCTTTTTCCCCCCCTGTGCTTGGGTCTGGTGGTAGGATAACAACTAGGATTTTGATGCAGGAGTTTCAAATTCAAATATCAACCAATTGTATGCATGAAACCAGTTTAGAATCTGCCTGACACTGAATTTGTAAAACTGGTCGTTGGTACTGGAAGTTGTACATTGTATGACACCTTCTAACAAGGCAGTTCGTAGTTGCAACCTACTTGAAAACACACAGGCCTTCAGAGGTTCAAAGACGTTTTGCAGAGCAAAGCTAAAGCAAATTATAAGCCATAACTGATAAGTGCAAAAGAGGACCATGAGGATCTGAGACTTGGATTGTGAACAGAAATGACAGACCTCCAAACTGCACCAATCTTTGCCGAAAGACAGGGTATTAGTAACAGGGGACTGCACAGCTGAAGTACTTACTTTGCATTTTGTTCGCTCATCAATTCCGTGGACAGCTTGTAAAATTCGTTTTTTTACTAAAACAGGCATAACTTATCCTAGGAATTAACGATTTCCTTCATTCTTTTTTCAAAATAAGCAGAAGAGTAGTCTGCACATTTCCAAGGTACGTAACAATTGTTTTAAATATCAGTAGTTCTTTTGTTATACAGTTTTGAATCTCGGTCAGCTTCATTTTGACTCACGCTGTATAAAGTGTTAAAAAGAAGCACCACCTGTCACCCATGACCTTTGATTTTTTTAGCTTATTGGGTTTGTTTTGGCAGATATTGATACCCTCAAATTATGATTTGGTTTAGACATGCTTACTTTTTCTATTATGACCATTTGTTGAATTAAATTCTGGATCCCAAATTTAATTCCATTCGTATTGGTATGACATATATTTGTTGTCCATTTTACTGCAGAAAAATAAGTTTTTAACAAACTGCATTTGAAAATGCTTTTAGATAGTCACATCATTTCATTTAAGGTTGCTTATACTCAAAACCAATTCTGATCAAAATCTTTTAAGTATTACTTTAACAATAACCTTCTGATAACTAAAAATGGACACTTAGTAAATACCATTTTCTGTATTAGGAGCTACAGCCAAGCCAAATCACTTCTTTCTTTCATAATTTTATCTTATAATATCAAATTCTGAGTGTCTTCAATAGAGTCATGACTGGTCTTGATGGTATCAGAAGACTAGGTTTTAAATAATATTTCCAGGTGTGATCATCCACCAAACACCTCCAGTAAAGTCAGTCCTGGACAGAAAATATTATCTTAGCTTTAAAATCCTCATACTGTCTTGAAGTAGATTTGTCAGAATATGTAAAACAGAGGAAACATCAAAGTTTGCATTAAATGAAGGAGCATTGTAGTGATGCAAGATTCAATAAGAACTCTTTAGTTGCGTGACACTTTAATCCTCTAAACTATACATAATGGTGCCCATAGTGTTTACATCACCCAAACTGACAGGCCGCCCGCCGCCCCCCCTTTCCAAAAAAAAAAAAAAAACCCAAAAAACCCCAACACTATCTTGAGAGAAACTCTAGCAAAGGAGTGGATTCAAAAACCCAACCCAATTTGACATTTATATGAAAAATGTTATTTGCACTGTAGCTTAAAATGAATTGATTTAAAAAAAATTAACCATTATTTGCATTTGCGGTGGATGGCCATAATTCTTTTCTTTATTTCTTTTTTTACTAGAACACATGTGTATATATGAACAGAATATCCAGTAACTTTCCAGCAGTTTTTAATTTCTGAATTGGAAGTGGTGTAACCTGAAAATTATTCGTTGGTTTCTACCTCCTTAAACACGAATCAATATCAGCTTGGGCAAAATTCAATTATTTGATATTTTAATTGATTGAAATCTTAGACTTGGCTCTGTTTGCTATTTGTAACATATATAAGCAGAGATAATTTAATTTTCATTTGTGCAGAGTCGTGATTCGTATCTGGCTTAGTCCAGTGGACTGCAAGTGACTCACCGACTCATTCAAATTTTTTTAAAGCTCTATGATGGTTTATACTATATATTCCTCGCTATATCTTTAAGAAA
The DNA here is from genome assembly GCA_000969725.1 of Ophiothrix spiculata. Lineage (NCBI taxonomy): Eukaryota > Metazoa > Echinodermata > Ophiuroidea > Amphilepidida > Ophiotrichidae > Ophiothrix > Ophiothrix spiculata. Next base: position 12,046 of record JXSR01S015187.1, on the reverse strand, counting down.
TTTAACAATTTTGAAAAGTTTTTTGATCATATAAAAATTCTATAGAAAATGATATACGACAATAACCATGGAACAACCACTGGCACCTTAAATTAAGTAAGCCGATCGCCAGTAATTAGCTAAAAATTACCAACAAATTTGTAGTTATAATGAACAATAAAGAAAATAGATCAAGGTAGAAATGTACTTATATCAATCAAAAGTTAGTCCAAATCCTAAATCTAGTCATATTTTAATAAAATGAGGAATATACATTTTTATTTTTGGAAACTTGTGCAGATCGTCATTATGGTCCAGATTGAATGGCATTTTATTAACAGAATTTCTGGAATTTATATGTCAATATGGTAACCATATAATTGTGTATGGAATAAATGAAAGGTGACTCCAGTAAATATGCATAGAAGGGATATTGTAGAGTATGAATTTCTCTCACATCCAAACTATTTTAAAATACAAGCTTCAATATGAAGATCTATAAAATGAGACCTGTTCTCATTTTTAAGGAAATTAAATGTGCAGTGTTTTCCTTCAAGCCTCGAACATGAAAATAATAGAAGGTGACCCACTTTTTAAACCTATTTTCTGGAATATTTACCTAGAATCATGACTACATTCAATGAATTAAATTTAGGTCAGAATGTGTATGTTGAGCAAATAAGGATATCTCATTTCAATACCAAATTGTACAGAAAATTATTCTTTTAAAAATGCCTCGCGCAAAATGCCTAGAACCTAAAAAGATATTATGTTACTCAGTATTTCTATATAACAAAAATACATGGAATCTAAGGAAATTTTTGATTTAAATCCTTGCAAGATCTTATTATTTAGTGTTTTCAACCTTTTCTTAAACCAATATTCTTCCCAAATCGACACACATTTTGAGTTTTGAAAGATTTTCTATATTTGTGTGGTGCTCTGGCGTAATGAGCGGAAAGTCGCGATTTTCAAAATTGAGTTTATGTCGTATTTTAATTCTCTATCATCTCAGCTTTCCAATGATATATAATATGTCACACTTTCTTTCTACAATTTTCATTTAGAGATCGATATACAAGACAGTCCGCTTAAAATCTGACACTAAAAAATTGTCGCAAATCGATTCTAAAGTTACTGATTACTATAGTGTATTATAGCAAAACGCGATCAATTACCCGTGAATAATTGCACTTCCCGGCATAATTGACCTTCAAAACGCGAAGTATAGATTAACACTTATGTACTAATGCGTTTTATGTCAAAAAACGAAATTTGAACTTTTCACCATATTTTTTCTTTAACAGCCATTTAATCTAAATCTTCAATCGCGACTTTCCGCTCATTTTGCCAGAGCACCACACATTTCTTTAACAATTTGGGCAAAACCATTAGAAATCAGTCCAGCAGTTTTTAGCTAAAATTATTAATTTTGACTGACATTTTAGAAAATCATTTATTTATATTTTTTTGGGCTATTATAATTTTGAGACCAATTTTAACCTCCATAAAAGAGAGAAAGAGATTCAATCAAACAAATTTGTTGATTCGAGATCAATTTTAATAAATATATTCTTGAGAACATTGTGTCCTGGCTTCCAATTGAAGAACACACATCATTTTTTTCTGAATCAGTTAATTTTCACTTTTAGGTAACTTGAATTCTGTAAGCACCTGCCATAGAACAAGCAATAAATTGACATTTGTAATATTTTTCATAGTAACTCCATGGTATAAGCTAAAGAGGCAATACCACATTTCTAAATTGTGGCCCGAAGCTTTCCTTCAAGGCAGATCAACCACTTATTTTCTTAGTCATTGTAAGCGTGGAATTAAAGAAAAAGTCACCTTTTTACTCGACTCATGTAAATAATTTACAAATTGCATGAAATGGTAGACTGTATCGTAAATTGGACCTTCAAGCAACATTTTTGATATACATCGTTTTGGTTTGCTTTAGGATATGATGTGAAGAGGATTAAATAAAGGTTGTACTTGGGTTGCTTTATGCCATGTTTTACATTTACAAATCACAGCTTAGTGGCAGGAAAATCTCTAAGCTGTAAAGATTAATATTGGTTGGCTATTGGCGGTATATTATGCGATTATAACAGAGAAGATTCATGGAGCTGGTTTTTAGTTTATTGTATTTTTCCAATGAAAAATTAAGTTCTTTGAAGTGTTTATTGTGAGCTGGGGTTAATCATTTTTAAACTGCCTTGCAACCCAAAATTTGATCAGACAAAATATTTGCTTGGATTACTGACAAAACATGGGATATGAACAAATCAAGAAATATTATTTAATAATTAGCGAAAATAAGAAATTGTCCTTCCGATATAGGCAGGCTATTAATTTAGAATACTGAACTAAATTTATTTTGTTGTTAAACATGATCACCTTTAATCCAAACTGCTCCAGTATTTGCACAACACATAGCGTTGAAAATTTAAAGAAAAAATGTGTCCCGTCATATCTAAAGGTACCTTAATACCGGCATAGTAAATTACGAGATCGGGCCATTGAAGCTGAGCATAATCAAAAATCACGTCCAAGGTCGAATTTCTAATTTCATCAGAAATGTTACCTTTGAAGTGTATTCTATCATATTAATCAGGTTTCAACATCCAAAACATAAGACAAATGTTTTAAAAATTGATATAAAAATCCTTTCCCTATTAAAGTTTTACTTAAAACAAAAACTTCAAACTCGATTTTCTCAGAACTATGGGTTTCCGAATCAGCCCGATGCCTTTTGCTAATGTTGATGTAACTTTGCAACCGAACGTCCAATAACCAAAAGTAAGGTGCCATTTCAAAGCTTAAAATTTTGATTTTGCTGACCTTAAGGTACCTTTCGATATGACGGGTCACAAATAAACAAAAAGAAAGTAGAAATTGTTTAAATTATGTTAAGATAGCTGCTTTTTCCCCAATTTACAATGCTGTTCTCTAAGATCTCTAGAATGTCAGACTTTTGAGTTCAACATTTCTATGATACAAAATAGGTGTTTATGGAATGTGACAAATTTACCAACTCACTAAAGGGATCAATGTAAAAGATTTAAAAGATAAAAAGATAACTTGTAACTGTCAAGTTCAATCGATCTACAATTGATACAAAATATGTATCCATTGAATTTGACGAATTGTTAACCACTCTTAAACTCCTATTACCAAAAAATTAAGGAATTTGACTGCAAAGTCAGGACATCAAGAAAGCAGTATGAGATCTATGAGTAAAAGAATTTAAAGTCAAATTTGCTTGTTTTTTATCTTTTAACCAGGTCCTACCCATCATGCCTTGCTTCCAATGTGATTTTTGCACAGGTTGTAATTATGAAAGTGTTGGTAATGAAACATCTGAAATGCAACATTTGGATAAGCTTCTCCTAACTTCGTGCTATGTTTTATCACAAACACTTTTAATTACAACTTGTACAAAAATCCCATTGGAAGTAAGACATGATGAATATTTTTATTAGAGAACATCATACATACGTCAAATGTAGTGGGATAGGTATGCAATGCAAATGTGGGTTTAAGAATTGCACAAAATAAATGCAATTCACTAGAAACAATTGTTTCGTTCGTCTTGGCAATAGAGATATAGAGAGAACATTTTGCCACTTTGTACAACTTTTTAGATCTGTATATCATTCATGGATGGTAACAATATGCCTGGGGCAGATGAGACACTAAAACAAGCATCACCTTTGGAGGACCTCTACAGGTGTGAATACAACATACCTTGGGGTTGGTGCACTTGTAGACACTATGGATAGTTGATAGTTGACCACTTTATAACAGATTCTTCATGGATGGTTTCAATTTGCCTTTGGCAGATGAGACACCAAAACAAGTATCACCTTTTTAAGGACCTCTGTCTATAGGTGTGAACACATCATACATTGAGGCTGGGGCACTTGTAGGCCCTATGGATAAATTATAAAGGGGAAGGTGGGGTAATCCCGAACGCGGGATAATTCCGAACACTGTGACTACAGCAAAACGTAAAAGGGGGAGATTTTGTAACTACCCTATGGTGTTAGCTACCCATGGACTTAATCCAAACATAAAGTATAACCGAGAAAAAACCTCGTATATTCTCGCAAGAATTGCAAAAAACCGATTTTTCGCGAAACTCACTTTTTAGACTATACATTTATCAGGAATATCGAATATCTAAATGAAGAGGAAGAGAAAGTTTTGCTGAGTTTTGCTTTCATTAGTCCATCTAGTTGGAAAAACTAAAGATAAGAGAAATATCTTATATGTATATTTGGAAATATCTGTGTCTCAAATATGCTATCAATTGGGGTAATCTCGAACTACCGTTCGCAATACATCATTTCCATGGCAACCAGTATCGACGTGACCAATTAAGATGATAAATTTGAAACACTTACTGAGCTTTTCAAATTGTATGATTATTGTTTTATTTATACCACAAGAAACAGAAAATGATATTTTTGCCCCATACAGACTTGCTATTGAAAAAACACGTTCGGGATTACCCCATGGCCGCGGGGTAATCCCGAACATCGCCATTTTTTTGTTTGGACCATAACTTCTTTTATATTACGTTTTAGTATGTAAAACCATATGTCTAGGTAGGGTAATACTTCCACTTTGTATTGGTAAGGTTGTCTTTGGTAAACCTTGCTTTACTGTCAACTTATAGGCTTCAATGAAAAGGTGTTCGGATTATCCCACTTTCCCCTATGTGTCCACTTTTATATTATAGATTTTAAGGGAGCTTGGGTACATTGATGGATCAGTTTTGAACAATTTTCAGATATATTTATTATATCGCCCATGTGAAAATTAGATTTTTGCGCAAGAGGACCAGCAAACCAGATGCAGATATTTCTGAAATCATGAAATTCATCCAGTAATGTTTGGAATGTGGGTATGATTAGATGTGATTTAGCCCATGATCATTGTAGCAGGAGAAAGTTTATGCCCACCTGCTTCATACCTTTCAGATGATTGTAATATTGTTAGTGGCAAACAAAAATTGGTCACCATTTTGTAAAAAAAAATATGGTTCAGTGATGGATGATCACCTGTCCAAAACTAGTTAGAGGCAGTATTAGATGGTCAACATTCTAAACAAACCTATATTAAGCATCCCTGTATTTAGGAACCCCTGATATTAAAAAATAGAAGTACTAAGGATTTATAGTCACTATTGTGCTATACCTCCCAGATTTGTAATCCCACCCGGCCTCTGCACAATCTATACTTTCAGGTTTTGCGGCTGGCAACCTCTAGGGGCGCTGAACCTTGATCAGCCCACATATGCACCATCGCTGCCCGGATCAGCTCCTCGAGTTTCATACAGGTTTCCACAAGACAATTAGCAGTAGTTCATTGTATAAGGGAATTTCAAGCACACTCAACTTTTGGTACCAGTGGGGTCGAACTCGGGACCTTCTGCACTGCAAGCAAGCGCCTTACCGTTTGAGCTAACTTAACTGCTCCAACATGATTGACAAAAACAAATACATTGTCACCTCTTCTGTTTTTCTTTGCTTTAGGGCATCTTGTGACAGTGAAGAGTTACATGGTATAGCTATGAAAAGCCACAGTTACATGCATAGTTGTCATGTTGCTATGAATATTGCAAATGGGAAAGTACAAAACATGGCATGCAAAACCATGGCATGGCTTGGCATGGCCAAAAAAAAATTATCATATGTTTGTTAAAACATACTTAGTCCTAATACATGTATACACCACACATGTATACACACACGTGACCACTGACCAATCATTACTCTGTACAGAGGTAATTGAACTATTGTATTACTTGCATACTTCAAAAATACCAAGCATTTTAAAAGGCTAGTAAATTTGTCTCCAATGTTCAACCAGGCACGCGATCACTGGTTTGAAAAAGTACACTATTTCTTGAAAAATGAACTAAAATGGCTGTTCTTGATACCCTAAAAGGTGTCACCTAATACACCCTTTTGTCCTCATAAACAACCCTAATTCACAGTTTTCTTGGTCATGCTCCCGGGTCATGCTATGCCTGCAGCATTATACTTGACTGGCCCCAAGGTTCAATTGAAACTAGAAGCTGATGTCATTGGAGTCCTTGAATGTCTCAGTCTAATAACACCTTTTTCATTTTTCTTGAATGGCCGACAAATGGGTGAGTGTTCAAAACTATTGTAATGTCTAAACTCTTTGTTATGGGATGATTGAAAAATGAGAAAATGCTTCAAAATCCCCAAAATTATTTAAATCCCTTGGTAATTGGAATTCAATTGGTTGGTATAATCAAAGTATTCTGGTATAATAAGGAAGACCTACCTTGGTCACTTAATGTTAATAAATGATTGTCATATTAAAAATTGAATGGAACACAATTATTGGGGTCAAGCAATCTAATTATATTGTAGATTACATGCTTGCATGGTTATAATTGTCAATTAATGACATCATTTATCTGGTTCCGATATGTGTGTGGTAGTTTACAATCAAACAAATGATATTTTTTGACAAACAAATACTATTTTTTGACTTGCCAATCCAGGCCAGGCCAGGCCATGCCATGCCATGCCATGCCATGTATTGTACTTTCCCATTGCAACTATCGTTGTCACAAAGTGTAATTACTTTTTTCTTGGAGGGCTGGTGGGCAGCACAAAAAATATACGTGAGCCACATGCCGTACGTTACCCACCACTGCTCTAGACTCATGTTTCCAAATTGTATGAACTTAAAGTAGCATGCTCAAGTTGAACAATGATAAACTGAATTCTTCATTGTTTATTATCTGAATATTAATGAAAGATCTAGGACCCCAATGGAAATAAGCTTCATTAGAGGCTTTCTTGGGTTATCCTTGGCTATTTTAAGCATATTTTAATATTTTTCTTGAAAACTAAGTCTGTGACCTCCAATTTTTATTTTTTTATTTGAAAGAACATACTTGTGCGCAACTTTTATAAAAAAATTAACAAAATTACTCGAGCAGATTTTTTGAATCAACACTAAATAATTTCACTTTTGCCACATTTCCCATAGACCCCTGTACTAATTTGTCCCCCAAAACCTCCAAAAATGGTGTTTTTAAACAGACTCTCATGCAAAAACGAGTCCCGTGACCCCCAATTGTCATTTTAAAAATCGGTTCTACATCGATAAAATATCATTCATGTCGATTTATACTAAAATTGCTCGAGCGGATCTATCATGGACCTTAAATTGTATTTTCATCATGTCTCCGGCAGCTTTTTCATTGCTCTATGCTATAAAAATGTAATGATTTTAATGAATAATGTTTGAAAATGATAATATGATGATATGACCATGACCATGGCAAAAAATAAACATTCACATTGTGCTCTTCATGGAAATATAAATTGAATTGTCATTGTAAACATGGTAGTACTGTGTTCTAGCTATTGCATAGCGTAGGTCTTTTATTCACGTATTCAACACTGTGCAGAGAGAGGCATCACTAGGGACCTACTATTAATTCTAATATATAAAGTTCACTAGTGCATATCTTTAACGTTCACAGTTCAGTGGATGATATTTGTAATATTTGATATTTAAATGCCACTGTTTACTAGACGCAATATTTAAATATTTACTGAGCGTTTAGCTAAAATCAGATTTTAACTAAACGCAATTTAAGTCTAACCAACGTTTAGATAAACATCGTTCGAGAATACGGCCCCTTATGTCTAACATAATTTGAAATTTCATTTAAGCAAATTTGAGTAAGGTTTTTCCAAAAAAGTCTTCGTAAATATGTACCTAGAAAGTTTCTGTAGTAATTACAACAACATTTAGAGCTTTTCCTATTATATTTTTCAGATTATTAGTTGGTGCTCCTAAACACAATACTCCGTCACAAGGCCTACCTAAACCAGCTGGTGCTATATTCAAATGTCCATTCTCATCGAGGATAGATGACTGTGAAAGAGTCTTAAATGATACAGAAGGAAACCCAGAAGGAGTTGATAAATCTGATCAGTGGCTTGGAGTGCGGGTTGATAGCCAAGGGCCAGGAGGGAAGATTGGGGTAAGTTGGCACTTTGGGAAATCAATCTTTGACGATATAGAGGGAAGCTCTGAAGGAGTTGATAAGTCTGATCAGTGGCTTGGAGTGCGGCTTGATAGCTAAGGACCAGGAGGGAAAATTGGGGTAAGTTGGCACTTTGGGAAATCAAAACAGGTGAGTCAAAGCTAGAGGCGAGGTAAACAATGAAGGACTTGATAAGTCTGACCAGATGAGTTGAATCTAGAAGGATGGGAGGAAAAATCGAGGGAATCCCAGAAGGACTTGATAAGTCTGATCAGTAGCTTGGAATGTGGGTTGATAGCCAAGGGACAGGAGGGAAGATTGGGGTAAGTTGGTACTCAAGGAGATCAATCAGAAGATAAAAAAAAAGATAAGAAACTTATTTGTGTAGACAGAAATCCAGAAAGGTGTGAAAAAAAATGACCTGTTGGTCTATTCCAGTGCTTCTTAACTGGCGGTGCAAGCACCAAATTTGGCAGTTTGACTAGAACTGATTGGTGCTTTGACTCTCTAAAAGACAAAGAAATACATTGCAAATACCCTTGAAGAAAGGGCACATTAGGTGCTTTTTCTCACAATTTTCTCATTTATGAGGTGCATCCTCAGAACTAGTTTAGATCCACTGCTCTGTGATGTAAAAACTGATAGTAAAGGCATAGATAGAGAAACCTGGGGCAAATCTATCCTATAAAAAATAGGAATCTAAATGAAATTCATCAGTGTAGGTCAAAATCTTGAATTGGATTGAATGTTATGTACATCTATCATCTTCAAAAAAATGCTTACTGTTACAGCAAATTTATGAAATGTTCTCTTTTTTTCAGTTTTGTGCTCATCGCTACAAGTTTGTAACTCCAAGTGAAATCAGTGGCGTAGGAAAATGCTGGAGACTCAACAACGATTTGGAACCATTACCCAGAACAGACGTTGGATGGATACCATGCAAGGGCAGACCGGTCGGGAAAGAATTCTACGGCTACTGTCAGACGGGTATCAGTTTGGATGTTGTGCCGGTAAGTAAAATGTTGGCTTGAAAACAGACATCGGATGGATACTGTACAAGGAAAGACAAGTTGGGAAAGTTAGAGCTCAACCCATTCAAATATATTATCAGACAACCAATTATCAGACAACCAATCTGGGACCATTGGGAGCGGGTTGGCGTGCGGTAGTTCCCTCGCCTTTCACCAATGAGATCCCTGGTTCGAGTCCCGCGCCCGACTCTTTATGTGCATTTGGTTTTCAGTCCATGCTCGCTTCCGCAGGTTTTTCTACGGGTACTCCAGTCTTCCTCCTGCATTCAAAACTGAATTTAAAAAAACATCTTGGAGTCCTGTTGAAGATAAGCTTCCTTTAGCTTACTTGGTACCAAGTACCAAGTTGGGTTTCCTTGGAAAAAGCCTAAACAATGTGATTTTATATTTATATTGTGTTTTGCCTGCAGGGCATATTAACAGAAAAATTGAAACATGAATGAATGCCTAAAAACAAACAGACAAAAAGTTATTTCATTTTGAAGTTCACATATGTGTTTTCTCTTATTTGCAAACAGAGAGAAAAGACAGACAACGACAGGAATTGGTACATAGCAGGCGCTGCCGGTATGGGTGATTGGCGCGGTGGATTCTTTGCAGACTCGCCGTATGAAAGTTTTGAGAAATATCAACTGGAGAGTGAGACGCACCTGATTGATGTTGAGCCTGATGACCCCTTGACTTCAGAACGGAACCTTGAGCTGTTAGGTGTGGACTTTAATGGCTACTTAGGTAAGAAGGTTGTTCCAGGTGAGGGAGGCACTTATTTGTGCATGATGCAACTGTTTGTGATATTGTGAGATACATGTCATTGATGCCAGCCTGATGACCCCTTGACTTCAGAACGAAACTTGGAGTTGTTAGGGGTGGACTTCAATGGCTATTTAGGTGTGGAAGTTGTTCCAGGTGTTGGAAGCACTTATTTGTGCATGATGTAACTATTTGTGGTATCTTATTGATGCTTGCCTGATGACCCTTTGACTTCAGAACGAAACTTGGAGTTGTTAGGTGTGGACTCAATGGCTATTTAGGTTCCCAGTCATAAGCTTTGCTCTCCCCCCCCCCCCCATTGCCCACAGTTTTATTCATTGACACAAAGGTTACACTCAGTTTACCCTTGTCTTTGTTTTTGATCAGTTGTATATAAAATATCAAAATGTTCAAGCACTTTGCGTGAATTTCAAGACATTATTTCCTTTTTTTGTCAAAATTAGCAATTTTTTCACAAATTTCAAAACTTTTAATCAATTTAACATAAAATTATCAAATTTGACAGAATTTGTCATGTTGAATGAAAAGGTCGTGTAACACAGTGACATCGTGAAATTTTTCCTCCGAGAAATTCTTCTATTTTCGAGGAAAGGTGAATTTTCCAGCTTATAAAATTGTTCACATCGATTCATATGGATGTATAGACGCTTCTTGGTCATTCACAAGAAATTAATTCTGGTTTGCAACAGGAATTTAAAGTGTTTTCTCTTGTGGATGTTAGCCGTTTGTATAGCGCAGGTTGTCAACCATCACTGCACCGTGTTCGCCAGGCATAGTCAACACACA
>JXSR01S015184.1:1888-13947 GCA_000969725.1 Ophiothrix spiculata | reverse complement strand
TATATATATACAAATAAAATCAACAAACACCCCCTCAACAACTCATACCCCACACAATCAAAACCACACCGGAAATATAATCAGAGCATTATGTTAACTTAGTACAAGCAGACAATTAGATTTCAATCATGCCTTGGCTATCTTAAAAGAATCTTGAAAATTACCTGTTACTTTCAGTCAAAAATTGTTGTCAAAATCCTCCATTCCATGTTGCTTCAATGAAAATTCACCGAATTTCACACAACGTTTAAAAAAATGTTGGTACACGTAAAGTATAAAGTGAGGGAGGGTACAAGAACAATCTTCACTAATGTTACAAACGTGAATCAGACTAAAATGTTAAGTCAGTTGGGCGTATATATACCCCGGGGGGGGGCACTCACATATGGGAGCAGGGTATATATGTCCGGCGGTCAAGACACCCATTTTCAGGCCGCCAGGCCGCTCACTAGATCCCCATTTTCAGCATGATTCAGTTCTTTTGACCCCATTTTTGAGAAAAAATACCGAATTTTAGCTCTAACTGCAAAAATTGCGAAAATTTTCAGCTCAGGAGGCTATTTTTGGCCAAAATTTCAGTTCACTAGACCCCCAAAATTGGTTTCAAAGGTCCATTTTTTACAGAAAATCAGTTCACCTGCCCCCAATTTCGGCGCTTCGCGCCTGACATACCTACCACTTTCAAAGTTGAGTGCCCCCCCCCCCCGGGATATATACACCATCGCATGCGACGTCGCAGATGTTTCTATAACCAAATGAATATATATCTGATGACTTAGAAAATAACCTCCAATTCTTCAATTATAAAAATAAAGTATATATATGTAATATATAAAAGATAAGTTCAATAATAACAAAATGTATCAGTTCGGTGAGATTTATAAACATGCTAAACAGATGTTTACACCATTTTGATAAATGTAACTTCCATACTTTAGAAACACTTGTAGGGACTTCCCCTCTGTACTCTTAGTTTCATGATTTCCTGTATGACAATATCATACGTTTTAGCCTGAGTTTGAGGCATTCTGCAGGCTGGGAATAGTATAGAAAAACATAGTGTTGTATTCATAACTAAGATGTTGCCAAAGTTCCGTCAAGTTTTCCAGTTCTCTATATTAGTAACAATCAAAATGATTCCCAGTAGTTTGCAAAAAGGCTGGCTGGACACAGGAAGCGAAATATTGGGAATATAATTAGAGCACATTGCATCGTGATTGAATAGTGCACAGAAATATACTTGAATGGTATCAGATATCAAAATATACCACTAGCAGGAAAGATCTTTCATGCTTGTAAGTTCTTACTTGTATTGAATAAAGTGGACCTACAATCAGGGAAAAAAGTCTTGGCACAATTATCTGTGCATGTCATTGATTTTGCACGCTTTCCCCGTTCCCCACTCAATGTTGATCCGAACACAAGGAGTATCTTTACATCCAACATTGAAACAGGGGTGAGGAAGGGGATGGTCAGAAGAGAAGAGTTCTTTATTTTCTTCAACTTCATCCATCTCTTACTGTAATTTCTAGCGTTTTAAACGGATGAATGCACCTGAAAAGACTGTAGTGTTCCAACGACTTTTTTCCCTGATTGTAGCTACTGTTACAGGCTCTATAGTTAGTAGTACGTATTATATAGATTGAGAATGAGAATCCTTAGGCAATGTTTGGCATTTGTATATTGAGAAATTTAAAAAGAAAATAACATTTTGTGAGAAAACAAGTAATAAAATGAATAAAAACAAAACAACCCCCATATTTTCACAATTTCTACTTTCCTATCCCGAAAGCCTCAAACTGGGGCTATAGTTTTCTGTAACATGATTCAACAGAACCAAAATAAGGGTATCATCCCAAAATATGACCTTCAAATCTATTATAGACCTAAGAGATAAGCTCTCAATTATACTAAATAGTGTTTCAATAATTTTAAGCATATCTTCATCCCTAGTGGCATCTACTTTTGATGGGAAACGTTTATTTCAGTAGAGGAAAATGACTTGTAAGTGAAAATAAACACACACTCGTCTAATCAACTCTGATTTAAACATAACCCAAACCTGTTGTCTGCCCAACAAAAAAGTAGAAATTTAGTCATCACTTCAAACCTGATTTCTATATTTCAATTCATTTTTTTTTTTTAATTTATTTAATAGGCACTCATTGTTGATGTAGAATTATATATAAATTTAGTATTTAGAACATTTGTTTGTGCTGATAACGAATCTTAAAAAAAAAAAACGAACAAAAACATGATTGTTATAAATTGAGGTCCAGTTTTCTAAACAGTTCAGCCTGTACTTAGATCCTATGCAAATGAGCTCTTAATGAGCAATTTAATTTTTCGATCTGGCGATCAATATTTAAAAACTTGGTCGCGATATTTTTTTCTTGACGTGACCTGTCTGATAGTTCGGACTTATAATACAAATAAAATAATGGAGGTATGGATGAAAATATTAAGAGTTTTTCCAATACAACGTGCCTTAGTTTGACTGTTAGTAATAAAAAAAAACTCATTTTATTAAATTGTAAACAAAATGGCCAATTTTCAGCTTTTAAAATCATGAGGTCACAGATCTACTTATTTTACCAACGTTCATGTGAATTGACTAATACATACTGCAAGTTTAGGTGTCAGACCTCACATTTATGAAATTTGAAAAATATATCTTTCCCTTTAAGACTTTTAAAATCACTTAATAAAACGAGGGAAGTTTCAGTACAATTAGACGTTTGAAAAGGGCAAGATGTCGGTCATCACATTATCCCGATAATACAGCGAACATCGTAATCAACAAATCATACCTTTCGGAGGTCTAGGGTTGCTCGAGAAACACAAGCCAAAAAACTTCGTTTTTGGCTTGAGGCAAACTGTGTAGTTCAGCCTATCACATAAAGGTCATTTGTGCATAAATTGAAAAATACAAATGGTACTTGAACAAACAGAAATGTTTTATTTTATATTCATGAAAGGAACCTTTTTGAATTAAATTTATGAAAATCGCACTGTTCTGATCAGAGAAATCAAACAGAATGTTTCTTTTGTTTATCCTTTGATACGAATTGTAAACATATCTTCAAACATCATTTTTGTGTGACTAAAAACTTCGGGAAGTGTTTATAATAGGTAAATTTATTATAAATATCCTTTGTCATGTTTGTGGAGTGTTGCAGTTCGTATCTGATAAATATGATCATTTTTGGGGATGTTGGGTATGTGCAATTATGCTACAGGTTTGATTACAGAGCTTGCTTCTGGCTGTGATATACCACAACCAGATATTTCGGGTAAGTCTGGGGTTATATCTATTCAAATCTGACAGTGCATCTACTGTGCATATTATTTACGGGCTATAGGGAAATTATTTTATCATGTTTATCTAAAGAAATTCCTTTGTAAAAGTAGTTTATTGAAAGGATATCAATCTAATACGATGGAAAAAATAACACTTTGTTTACAAATAAAAAAAATAAAAAAAACAATCGCGCCGACGGGATTTGAAACTGGGACCCATCGCACTAAAAGCTTTTAGTTCTCGATCTCTGACTAAAATCTTGCATGATTGTGTCTTTTCTTCTATAGCAAAAAAATTGTGGATTGCAAAATACGAACAAGTTGGTCTGGTTGAACGTGTAGCGATTATGAAATGCGGGCATGATACAGAATATCATGCAATCAAAGTTATCTTTGAAACTAAAAGTATCTATTACCCGTGAACTTTTGGAAACAATATAAGGAAATTGTCGGTCTATAGTTGCTATGGTTATTGAGCTACAAGTTCAAATGTTTCCTTTTTTTTTTTTTTTTTTTTTAGAATTGTACTTTAAAGGCACTTTAAAGCTATGTTAAAGGCAGGCCTAACGTATATGTGGTTGTAAATACTAGAAAATACAATTTAATAAAAATAATAGGCGTTTTTTTAAGTTGATAAATATTAATATAACTTTAAACAGTGTTTTTTTTTATCATAACGGGCTTGAAATCAGCTTGTGCAACACTTTTTTCCTCCCCACAGTAATCATTTAGAAATGCTTTCTGGAGCTGTAATAAATGTAATTTTGGTTACAAATTAAGTCATTATGCATGTTTCAAATTCAAACTGCCCGCCACAATAGCTTATTTAAATTGACAAAAATAGCACTTAAATACAAAATATCATAGAATAATCAGCAAAAAATAACATTTAGAGTTACAACATGATCATTTGTCCTCTATTTATGATATGTCGCTAACATGGCGCCAGTTACTGAGATCTAAAATGGTCACCAAAATACGTTGGTTTTTTTGTGTGCAAAAACGGTTGGAGCGACATTGAAACGATATGATAGTATAATAAAAGAATGAATAAATAAATGAAAATAATCGATGGAATGTGGTTTTGATGGTAACAACTGAAACGTTTACCTCGATTCAGACTTTTTAACATGTTTGAAATCCAAAATGGCACCCAAACTGAGATCAAAATGGCTGCAAAATGATGTTTATACGCAAAGACAGTTTTAAGCGACTTTAAAACAGCACCAAACACTTACTTAAATGTTAAAAATAATTAATGGGAAATGACTATGACGATAACTACAGACACATTCATTCCAAAATAAGGTTGTCAACAATTCAAATTCAAATTCCAACGTGCACCTGTAATAAGGACAAAGATGGCCGCCAAAATTCATGCGCAAATATCGGATAAATCGATTAGAAAACAGCTTCAAAACCGTTAAATGTTAACAAGTATCAATACAAATGAATGTCACGGTAACACCAAAGACACTGAATTGCAATGTTAATGTTTCAAATTAAAAATGGCGGCTGTAATGAGGTCCAAAACGTGAATTTTTACCCACAAATAGGCTAAAATGACTATTGAATCTGTGTTTAAAAACATAAATATTCAAAAGAATCAATAAAAATGACTGCGTGGCTTGCAAAACAAATATTTATCCATACCTATGTAGTCAACATGTTTTAATCGAAAATTCCTTCCGTAAAATGACCGCCAAAATACTAAAACGTAGAAAACCTTTTTGGCAGTCCTCTGATTACCCCTTTGAAGCCGAAGCCTGTGAATAATACAATTTTGTTACATATTTCTCTATTGTGACTAAGGTTTCTGTCAAGACTATTTTTCATGTCGATATGTCGTAATAACTTGTTGTCGATGTCGACATATGTGTAAAGTTGATATCAAAGAGTTGGTTTTTACTGGAAAAACGAAATTATTTGGAAAACTTATTGACCCATTTTAGACATAGACCTACCTATAGTCATGTTTTTTTTTCTGCATACGAGAATATGGATGATGTAAAATTGATATTTTGTAACTTTTTTGTTGTGAACAATCGTAATAACTTATGCACTCTTAGAAAGAAAGTATCAAATATGAGACAAAAAGGATCAATTTTGATCCTTTTTGGGTATCAAATATGAGCTTATCCTTTAAGGATCAAAATGATCCCAAATAAAGATCACAATTTTTGATCCGTAAAAAGGATCAAATATTTCTTATAAAAAGATCTTTTCTTATAAAAAGATCTGCATAAAAACATCACGCTGAAGTTACCCTAGCAGGGTTTGAACCCACGCCGCACTTATACCTGCTGGTAATTACGAGTCCGACGCTCTAACCACTCGACCACGTAACTGTGTGATGAAATCAACGTATTTATACATGATGTTTGTTACACCATTGTATACATTCCCCGCTATGTAGTGGATATGGGGTACGGTGCACTCAAATATGAAACAAAAGATGACGTTGGAGCCAAACGCGGTATCAAAATGTGAGGTCATCCTTTCCGTATCAAAGTAATCCAAAAATACGGATCAAAACTTTGATATTGTAATCAAAAAGGATCAAAATAAAATGATCCTAAAAAAGGATCAAAAATGATCCTGGTGAATTTGATCCATTTGTATATATTGATCCGCAAAAGGATCAAAAATGATCCTTAAAGGATCAAAAGTGATCCTTAAAGGATCAAAATAAAATGATCCCGAAAACTACTCGTATATTTTATCCCGGCCTTCTAAGAGTGTGTAGATAAGGAACAACTAATAAGTATTAAAGTATTTATGCAATACTTAAAAACTCAACTGCTAATAAACAGCCATAAATTGACAATTATACGTAAGTTTCTGTGTAATTTTACTTGCCCAGTTTTGTAAATATAAATGTCGACATAAGGCATGTCGACAGAAACCTTAATTGTGACCCCTAAGGCCACAATATGTTGCTATAATTTTAAAGCAAGAATTGCATTTTTAGCCATTCTGGAGCTCAGCATAGCCACCGCTTTGGAGTTGAAACATTTTAACAACCTAATTTAGGGGGCTGTTTCCCTGTTTCAACCTTAACATTCATTTTTTTTATCAACAGTTGTGAATTTGTAGTGTTTTAATAATGTTTCAAAGCCTTTTTAATCATTTTTGCATTTAAAATATCTTTTGGCGGCCATTATGGATCAGAATATGGATGCTATTTTGGATTTTAAAAAAACCAATTAATAATCTCTTATTGGATATATTTTTCTTTTGTAACCTCAAGCCATTTTTTCACCTATTGTTTGATCATTTGGTAGCTTTAACCGTGTTTCAATCATCAATATTATATTCTGTTGATTTTTTTATTTTAATTTATGGTCAATATCAGTATATGAATGAAAACATACTAATTGGAACGCCATGTTGGTGGCCAAGGTCAATATGAATCATTTTCAAACCAAACGTATTTTTATAGCTTCAGCAACAAGTTCTTAATAAAAACTTTAGACATTAAAGTGTTCTTAATTTACTAAAAATCGTTTATTAATGATCAAAGTGGTAAAGATCTATTTGAACTAAACATCAGGGGTTCAAGGGTTTAATTACGATCCTTTTTTTTGTCTCGTGGGGAGAACCATTTCGTCTTATATTATGACAAGAACCTTGGATGTTTCCTGGTAAAAGTTTTCAAAATTTAAGTAGATCATTAAGACCCATTTCACTTTTTGTCTTCACATTATACAGTTATTTAGAGTTTTTCCAAGATATCAAGATATGTTTTTGTTTGACCGATGGCCTTTCATTATATCTTAAAGCAAAAATCACGTGGTCACAAACCTCTCATGTTATACGTGATCGCTGTTATATCAAACTACACGTCTAATTGTTGATAAAATATGCTAGATAACAAATAAATCCTCAAATTAATGAAATTTAAAATATATAGTTTTGTGTTTATAAAGGTGTAGGTTCCGATTACATTCTCATCCCCGAGGGCTCAAACAGAAGTACAATATTTTGTCAAATTTATGCTATATACGGACATTATATATTATAAATCCGAAAATTCATTTTAAAATTCTTTATAATTTTGGAGGTATGGCATAAAACGTAAAATTAATTGAAATTCATAAATTCACTTTCTTATGTATTTACATACGGCCTCATCCCCAGATTTGCATACTTTTTATTGCCACTGAAGAGTAAACAAGAAACCATCTCAGGGTTAAACCTCACAAAATGCTTTTCAGACGTCCAGATCAATCAGTTGAATGTAAATAATACTCATGTAAAGCTTTAACATTATAAAACGAGCAAAATGCGGTTTAATTATAGTTAAGGACAAGATATCGGTAATTATATTTGCACGTTTAATATCCTGCAGCCTGCAATGCAGCATGCATTGTAAAAGTAGGAAACTTTTCGTAGGTCAATCAATCAATCAATCAAAGATAAACGTACAGTACTTGCATGAAATGCATACCACATGAAGGAGTCTATTCGTACAGGGGATCAACGGCTTTACGTGACTTCTGAACCACTTCCGAAAGTAGAGTAAAGTTTCTTGCCCAAGGAAACAAGGAGACATAAACCGCCCGCAGGGCCGTACCCAAGGGGGGCAAACAAATTTACCGTCCCGAAATTCATGTTTCGTCCCGATGTATATATCGTAAATTTGTTTGTAATGCGCGCGTAACGCGCGAAAATTTTTGTTAACCTTGATTATTTGTGCTAAAATTGGCTAGTAAAATATCGTCCCGATATTTTGATATTTGTCCCGCCAGCGTCCCGCTTTTTCGAGCCAGAGGGGGCAAGTGCCCCCTGCCCCCTGCTTCGTACGGCCCTGACCGCCCAGCCCGGGGCTCGAACCCACAACCTCAGTATTACGAGACCCGTGCTCTAACAGCTCGGCCACGCTCCACTCTTAATGGGTCTATAGGCAAAACTGACACCCAGTGTTCCCTCTAAGGTTTTTGAGCTTGCGCCAATTTGAGCAATTTTGAAAATGTTGATGTGTTCAATCATTCTTTATTATCAAAAAACACATGAGAATAACAAAGAAAGCACATAAAACCCAGGGCACGCATCTGCACTCTAAAAAGAGTACAGAAGACAGGCAGGGTAAAACAAACAAAATCATGAGCTGTGACTGAAAATTAGCCAAATAAAGTCAAGAGAAACACCTTTTTTTAGGTATTTTCAGAAACCTGTTGCGCCAATTTTCCCGGCTCCAGCACCAGTGGCGCGCCTAAGCAGGAACATTGATGACGTCACTTGAAGGATAGTGATTGAAAATAATGAGAATTATGTTTCCAATTCCTTAATTAATAAAAATCTTTTTGAATTTCAAAAATGTTTTCACAACATTTATACTTCGATGGGATGGGCAAATTTGTTTTGAACTCTGTGCTATTTTGACGATTTTAAACTGCAAGAATATTTAAACAATATTCATAACAATCTCAAAACCGACCTTTCCTGTTTTTTTCAACAGTAACAAAAATAAACAAAGTGAGCATTACAATGTTTGATTATTGATTGCTTTTTAATATCTATGGTCTTGTTCATGGATCAATCAAAATTTATTTTCCTATGCAACCAGTCCTTTGGAATTAAATAAACAAATAAACAAACAAAAAAGGGCGTCGGAATCGTGTGGGCTGTGCATGTGGGGCTTTGGCCGTACCATTTTTCAGCCAAAAAAAGTACTTTTAATGCAATTTGATGCACATTTAATTATGGCCCTCATCAATAATCACAACAAAGTACTTCTGGGACTTAGTTAATTCCTTATTTTCGTTAACTATGGGGTCACAGGCCGCACCACTTTTATTTTCCTTCTGACGCCCCTGAAACAAAACATGGCTTATAAAATGTAGACTCTTTGTCTAAATTGTTTATCCGTTGCCTGATTGTGCCTTGGTATGTAACAAAATAAATGTGGATTGCGAAATTACACTACGTTTTGTTTGAATGAACGTGTAACGATTACGAAAACCTGGCGTTAAAAAGCCAAATGTCAAAAGAATATCATGCACTCAGCCCGAGCATATTAAAACCAGTGTTTCTAAATTACGATTGTTGCATTTATTAAAATATACGTTCAACAATGGCACACATTTGTATTTTTTCTATGATTACTAAACGATAACATTTACCTCGTTGATATTCGTGCGAGCAATTGTAGAATTGGGGTTTGACTTTTTCATGCTATCAGATAATTGTCATTGTGCATTATTTATAGAAACAATCACTGTCCATGATTTTACCACATGCTAAATGAATTTACATTCACTTCTATTTGTAGCTCAACAGAATGTACTATTATAGTCCCAAAATGTGAATTATCTACAATGGACTCCATCTACGATAATGTCACACTCAGCTCCATTGACCTTCTCTATAGACGAATTTCATAAGTCAATATCTTCTTTCAGAGAGCATATAAATTTACCAAAAGTATGCCAGTATATTGTCATTAGTATTTAACAACATATAACAGGCCAATATCAGCTTCAGTTGAGTTTAAATGCATTTTTTTGAGAAAAGTTGGTCAAAATCCAAGATGGCGGCGACCATGTGCTTTAACAAAAAAGTTGCCAAAAGTTGGTTTAAAAATTACTCTGGCATTTTAAAATACTCGCAACAATATTCAAAAGTCATTCTGGATCATTTCAGTGAATGTTTGGGTCGTGCCTAAAACTAAATTTACTAAAAATTGATGAAACAACTTTTACAATTCATGACTGTACGATTTCAATTGACCTGGCAGTCACCTTCCTGTGAGAAGGGAAGGTGACGTAGGCACTAGTACTATTATATGACTCATTCAAGGTTCATCAGATTCCCGGGAACGACTTTGTCACTGTAGTTAATTTGTAGACATTTTGAAACAACAATGTGCTAATACTTCACGTTTGGGAAATCTTTTTTCAACACCCAGACATGGCAGGTTGCTTTACAAAGCTTACATGGATGCAGCATGGAGTACACATGATGTTTGACTGTTAGTAACAGGTAAGTATTTTTTTAAACATTTTTGTGGATTATTCTGTAGAGTGAATAATAATGAGGCACTGTAATATATTGATGTAGGGGAAAGTGGGGTAATGCCGGACAATGGGTAATCCCGGACAAAGCGATTGCAGCTAAATGGAGAAGGGTGGTGCTGTTACACTGCCCTGTGGCTTAAGCTACACTAAGGTTAGTCCCAGGGCTGTGACCATGGACTATCATTAACTTTTAACATTGGGTATTGTAAAATCTATAGGTCCTAGGTCACAGGAGTAATGTGTAATACTTTGGCCATTTAAGCTTCCTAAGTTTTGACATGAAATATTTGAACAATTAAAAGCCTAAAAAATTCCACTCAGCATAGGCAATATCTTTTAATAGTGTAGAATCATTACATACATAATTTAAACCAAAAGATGAAATTTATCATCCAAAATCTGGACGTAAAAAAATCTGAGGTTGTCAATTTTTTTGAAAATTACGAAAAAACAGGTAAGTGTCATTTTGGACTTTTTATCTAACATGTGATTTAATAGCTGGGTGACAAATATGCAATAAAGGTCAGATGTGAAGTATACATAGAAATTATATTTGGTACTTGATTGTTAGCTGGATGTATGAATTTGGGTATCTTATATGTAGGTTAGTACAACAAACACTTACACAAGTAACTCATATCCATGAGGGGTAATCCCGAACAAGTGTCCGGGATTACCCGTTCCAATTTAAAACATTGAATGTGTAACAATTTATTTGATAGTTCTAAGCATTATTAAGAAGCACTGCACTATTGGTGGACAAAACCTGCGAAACAAAAGAACTTTATTAAGTTACTCAATATTGAGTAAAATTCCCTGATGTTACAGAATCTTGATGGATATAATGTCTTTTAATCTGATCATACATTAACCATCTAACCCGGGGGCCACTTATCATTTACAAGGGGGTATCATCCGCGAACATGGGTTTTCAAAAAGCACCCTAAGTAAGTATTTGTGCCGTTCCTAAAATACACCCTAAGCAAGGAAAAATCAAATGATTCGCTATCCTAAATAAGTAATTGTTGTTTCTCAACCCTAAACAGTTACAAATCAATGAAAGTAGTGACCGCTATTGGGGCAACAGGACGTGATAAACCTTACAAAATATTGGTTGGGCGTCCTGTGAAAATGTGTACTTACGGTCCCGCACGTTGTATAAGAGACGAAATGATTGTATCCATGATTATGTATACTATTTCCGGTCCCGCTTCTTCAACATCATTTTCCTGCATTTTATGCCACAGGCTTATCCATCCCGAATTTAAGTTTTTACCGAACATTAGTGATTTTCAGAGATTCAAATATTTTCGTCAGGAGTGTATGCTTCGGATTTTTGATGACGATAGTTATATTACAGGGTCGGAAGTTTGCGTCTCTCAAGAGATTGTAAATGAATTTTGCAAGGATCCGCCGAATTCGTTTAATTGATTTTGGAAAAAAATCATGTCCAAATCAATTTTACAGCAATTTCAATGCAGAATTGATGTTACTTATACAGAGTTGCAAGTCATATATTTTCTGTATTTTTCATCTTCATTTATCCTTTTGCATCGCAACCGCACCGCAAAAGGAATCTGACCTTTAGACTAACCTCACTGAGAACTATTTTTTCATTTTGAAAAGTTGCAACATACTTGAAATTCTCAATATTGGTTGGCGAATTTGGCCAACACACCAACTGTGCACATTTGGCCATATGCATACAGCCTGATAAGCTTAAGCTTACCTCCTTTGGCA
>JXSR01S015182.1:12568-25051 GCA_000969725.1 Ophiothrix spiculata | reverse complement strand
GAGGGTATCTAAATTCTGATACGCCTGTTGATGGCGCAGGTAACAAATCAATAGTGCAAGCTGGGAAGTACGTGTAGCAAATCTTTCTTGCATCTATGATAAATGTACCAGTGCAATTGTCATTTCCATCTGTGTATATGCCATTGAACATCTTTGAAACATGTCCAGACCATGTAAAGCAACATAATTTAGCGAAAACTTTGTTAGAATTAAATGAAAAATGATGATAAACTTATTGACTCTTTTGTACGTACTGCATGGTGCGTGGCAAAGCTAAAAATATTAATTTCCCTTTTCATATTGCCACGCACATTGAATGATGACATAGCTGAAGCCTCGCTTTGGCAGTACTAATTCAGGGATTATCTAGAAAGAGCTCTTTAAGTTTGGTGAATAGAAAATTGCCCATCGCGAATTGCGTACATGCGTATTTTGACCTGTTTCAGCTGTTTTTGCATTTAAAAAAAATCAAAATTCAGATATTTATCCGAATTGTGATTTCCGCCAAACTGATATATCCTTTTGCATGTTGTAAGCCTCTAATAGATTGCACAAAATCCTGATATGTTAGCAATTTTGAGTTCTCCCTATATCTAGTCAAGTCAAAATTAACCATTTGCTAAGCAGAAATTATTCTAAAAGGCTATTTTTAAAAACTAGCATTTCTCAAATTTGACCCACATAGAATCAAAGTTAGGCCAAAAAAATAAATTGTTTGTTTGCCCTCCAGTGGAAAAATTAAAATTTTGGGTCGGTCGGTTGGTTGATGGTTTTTTTTTTTTTTTTTTTTTTTTAACTCTTCTCATAGTTTATAGACTGATGTCATTCCATGGACTTTATCATGAATGGCAAGCAATGCAGGCCTTAATCAAGATTTGGGGTCATTATTTAGAGGAAATATGCATTTTATACTACTAAATGTGACTTTATACTGCTAAATTTTACGTTCTACATCGAAAATATTGAGTTTTCATATTTTACATGTTTGAAGAAAAAAAAAATTCAACTGAAATCGCAACCCTAATTTTTGGCTTTTTTAGGGTTGGTCGCAGAGTGCAAACAAACATGGGTTTTTTTAGGCCTTATTCTTGCTTTGTCATTTTATTGTTGCTTTGTCATTTTATTTGTCCGTTGTCACAAACAAAATTGAACCTTTGTCATTTCATTGTTGCTTTGTCGTTTTATTTGTCTGTTGTCACAAACAAAATGAACCTGAAATTCAAGCGCATACATGTGCAATTACGACTTTATAGACAATGTTAGTTTGTAGAGTTAAAGAATTTTTTATTTTAGTGTTTCTAATCTGTACATATTGAAATCTTACTTTGTTGATTTCTTACATTTTACATCAATAAACTCAGGCATTACTTGCATTGAGAGTTGGATATATTGCTCCCTTAAAATTTGACCCCAAAGCAAGATTTGGTTCAACTCAAAAAAACACCTTAAACAAGATTTTTGAAATGTTTGTTGAAATCAACAATCAAGCTCTAATTAAGTTTTTCTTTAATTTTTCTCTTTTGACATCCCAAATTTTTTCAACGAGTTAAAAGACTATTTTAATTTACTAGTATGAGCATGATATCAATTAGATGTTAAAAATTTTCCACTCAACTTGAATTTTTTTCTCTTCCACAGCTACAAAGGCAGGTAGAATTTTTAAGCGACAAGGCGGAATGCGCCAACGCCGATTTAAAAGCCGATATGGACAGGTGGCATATACATAAAAGGAAAGATGTCAAACAGTTTCTAGTGGATTTAGCTCAGCAACAAACTAAGAAATATGATAAAGTAAGTTGAAAACATGGGAGTTATAGAAATATGTATTTAATAAGGAAGTTGTATGTGGATTGAACATTGTAAAAGTATTGTATAGTCTTGAACAGTTACTGGGGTTGCGGGTCACTTAGCACATTCTGTCATTTACCCTCAGAAAACACTTCACATTCATCACAACCCTATTTTTGTAAACTGATAGGATCATTTTTTAACCAGGATATTTAATCGCCTGCTTTTCACTCTTTTACATAAACACATTCCATATGACTACTCAACTTGAGTGGTGAAGTGACCTTGACGCAGGCCTTGTCAAAAATCATGTTTTTCGACCTATCTGTGTTGTCGCCCCCTACCTGTACGTGAGGGGGTTGATCCTATTCGGTGCTCAATTTTACACTTAACTAGATTACCTATCAGATCTGACCAAAAGCAACATAAGTTTCCCGATATCCCGATAGTTTCCTCATAAACGCTTTGTGAGATATGGTTGAATAATCTGTTTGTGCGGAAATACTTTAAACCATTAGTGTATGCTAGCTGCAACTTGTGTTTTTGTGTCATGAACATAAGGCCAAAAAAAAAAAAAAATTGTTTGTTTGTCCTCCCCCGACCGACCGTCAAAATTTGGCCCGACCGTGTGCTTTATAGAGTGTTTTTTTTATTTTCCAACTCTTATTTGAGGATTTTTCATGCAAAAATGTATAAAAAAACACTGAGAAAGTCTTCAAATCGTAAAAATATGATATGAATTGACATGAACTGTATTTTCCAATGTTGAAGACCTCTTAAGAATCACCAGAATATTGTTCTTGTAAGTTACATTTATTTCTTGTTCAATTTTTCAATTATTTAAGGTGAGTTTCATGTACATTTACTACAAAAAAAAATTAAAAAAAAAAAAAGCCGACCTACCGACCCTACCTTTTCAGAGGCCGTTATGGACAAACAAACAATTTTTTTTTTTTTTGGCCTAAGTGTCATAAGGCAAAGACATTTTTGTCCCAGCAAACGAGTTAGGGATGGGGACTATAAAATGGGCTCCGTCTGTGTGTCTGTAATGAAAATGTGAACCCAGATGTTCCTGAAACTTTGTGGGTGGTAGCCTTGGTTCAAGGCTGACTTGGACCATTTTCCCTTAATGATGTTAGTTCAAGTGGAAATAATATAGGCCCTATGCCTTACTGCCTGTGCCAAATGATTTTCCAAAATGCAAAACCATAGGCCTACTACTAGGGGGTTGTGTTAATTTGCAAATTTTGACATTTTAATGCAGGGCCCCCTTCAAAATATGCTATTACCAATACAAATCAAGAATATGAAAGAAATTTTGAGAAAAAAGTTGCATAACCCCCCTGTACACACCCTTTGAAAATTTGCTGACACGGTTTCCGAATTCGACAGGTTTTAAGTAGCAGACGACGCTTTGCATGTACAAACATACATTATTTTGTACATAAAATCAATTTTAAACTACCCAATATCATTTTTAACAAATAATCATATGTGAAAGTTTTGAATGACAAATCATTTAGCATGTTTAAAGGCATAATTGTAATTTTGTGGACAAGGGTAACCTCATTTTTTGCTTATTTAATACATAATGAATACCAGCATACAGCTGTGAAAAGGCTTGAACAGATATTTCCGTAGAAAAACAATTATGGCAAGGGTAAATGCATTGTAAGGGAAGTAATAAAGTGCATAGGAAATAATATCTGACAAGCAATAACTTGTACATTTTAAATATACATATTGTTCTGTGTTTTGCAGCATACCGTGATATTCTAGACCATTAGGCCTAATGATTTAGATCATGCAGTGAGTTATCAAAAATGAGACAAAGGTTTCCCCAAATCATGGTGAATAGTCAAAAATGAGACAAAAGTTTCCCCCAATCATGGTGAATATAGTCAAAAATGAGACAAAAGTTTCCCCCAACTGCTGACTGTAGGTCAATGTGTGATAATACTAATATTAGATAAGTTCTTTTTATGCTACATATGGTGGCATTTCATTAGGCGGGTATGCTAAAAAGGTGGTGTTGTTACATTTTTTCGTTGGTTCTCGAACTTAATTTGATGTAACTAAATTCACTATTACTTGGCCTATTGACTTGTTTAATGTCTCATTTGAAAGCTTACACTTTCTGCTATTTGTGGCAGTAATTTGGCTTTCATGGGTTTCATAATTTAAGAGAGACAATGGTTTGAACTTGCAAGGGTGGTGGTGCCTAAGGATGCGGTGCCTACGGATGCGGTAGATACCCAAATTGAGACAATATCGCCATTTTGGAAGGTTTGACACTGCTGGAACATTCACAAATGGATTCTGTGACCTCAAATACATACAGATAGTCACCAACATGGCTAAAATTTGGTATATAATTACAGTAATAGCAAATTTATCATTTTTAGACCTTCCTCAGATTTTTGGCAGCACCTTCTCAATTTTTGTCCGATTTTGACAAATTTGGTGTCAAAATGTTCAGGAGATCAAGCTGCATCAAATAAGAATTAGGATAGAATGATTTGAAACATCACCATGTTCTTCCCCTGTAAAGCCCGCCTCTAATTAATTGAAGGTAATCAACACCAAGACCCTAAGAGGTCTGTTTCAAGTTTAATGCATCAAATTAACTATTAAAGTGTTTAGAACATATCCTGAAAAAATGAACTGTTTACCATTAATCATTCCAATTTATGACTTGCTTTAGTAAAAGCAGGCAATTTTGAGAAAAACGCGTTTGAAAATTACAGTTTGCATTGCCGTCTATGGAGTAATTAACCATTAATTAGCTCATTATGCCAAGACAAAAGTGATATTTGGCTAAAAAGTTAGTTGAATTGAAAAAGATCAATAATATTAACATCATATCAAACAATTGTTTTTTGACCATTTTGACCATGTAACACATTTTTTACCCACCTCATGAAAATCCACCATATGGTAACTTCAGGAGTTCTTTTCGGATCTGTTCATATGCTGAAGATCATGAAATTATCTAAGTTGTTTCCTGAATACTTCACCAACAGGACCCCTTTCCCCTCGGCCATTTGCCTTTCCCTGTCCAGTATCACTTGCGTGGTTATGTTGTGGTATAATGCAGCCTGTGAATTTTTGAAAGAACAAAATTGAGAAAAAGTTTACTCAAGTTGAGTAAAAATTTGCTCAACTTGAGTAAACTTTGGCTCAATTTGTTACTCAACATGTAGGGTGGTTCCTTTTTTACTCCAAAAGAGTAAAAAAACGTAAAGGTCAGCCTCAGACTTTCTTGTTAACTGTTTCCTGAACATCTACAGTTCGATCCCTGTCTTAGACGCCCTGTTAAATATCCATGACTTAGATGTCCAAATACCTTGTTCAAACCTTAATTAAGAGTCCGCATCTGGAATTCTCTACCTGATGACAATTTCACCTTTGAGAAGGGGTCGAGGTGAATTGGTTATCTTGGCAACAACTGCGCTGTTAATGTCGTGATTAGCGACCAAACAACCAAAAGAGGGAAGAAAAACAGGAGAGCAGAAGCCATTTGAGTGAAAGACGATGGATTTATTCCACTAAGCCTTTGTCTTTAAGTCTGAAATTAATTTTCAATCATTTACACTACAGTATTATTTTCAGGCAATGTACAAGATTGTTTGTATGTCCTACTCTCTAAATGTAAAAAGAGTCTTAGACGCCTCCTTTTCGAGTGAATATTTAGTAGAACAAGTAAAATTTTGGAATATTCACTCGAAAAAGAGTGACGTTCACTCTCAGCGAGTGAATGTCCACTTTGTAAAGAGTTAAACGAAGGACAATATATTTTCGAGTGATGTTCACTCGTGTTCACTCTCACTCTTTTTTCACTCTTTTTCGAGTGAAAGTTCTCACTTTTTTCTCATTTCTCTCTTTTTCGGGTGGATAACAGCTGTTTTTGAGTGGTTTTCACTCTTTTTCGAGTGAATTTGGCATTCACTCGTTTTTTCACTCTTTTTACATTTAGAGAGTATCCCTACAACCCTTGTAGATGATGTTATATGAAATTTTGAGTTCCAAGAATGTGGAATGTGATAAAAATTGCATGTTTAGCACAATCAGTTATGATCTTATTTATCAACCTTTGTTCTCCAAACTTGATAAAATGACGAAAAAAACTTTTAAACCTTTTGCCTCGAAAACACTTTGTTTTATTTGTATTGAACACCTTTAACACTATCTTTCATGTATAATGTCATTTCAACAAATTTCTGAACTTCATATAATATCACCTATACAAATACATGGTGCAAGTCTTCCGAATTCGGCAACCTCATGCCAAAACCTTCAGAGGGTATGTACAGGGGGGTTCCTGAACTCAAATTATTTTTTCTTTGTCATATTCTTGTTTTGTAGGGTCTACTACATATTTTAAGGGGAGCTCCGCCAAAATTTTGATTTATCACACCCCCCTACTACTACTGGCTTAGTCAACATTTTGAACTGGGCAGTATTCCAATAGCTTATCTTCATCATAGGGTCATGTCTTCATATTACACAATCTATTTTTCAACCAGTCATTTAGAGATTTTTGTGTTTACAAATTATTGTGATAATTTTAGACAGTTGGAACTTGAAAGTGATTTCTGTTCCCTGCAACATGATATGCCAAGAGCATGGTCAATTGCTATGATTGTGAAATGGAAATACTGTGATAGCATGTCCCTGAATGTGCTGTGGCATGTTCTGAGGGCTAAAATTCATGTCTGTCAAATAACTAGTACAGACCTTGGCTCGCTGTATAGGCCTATATGTAATTTGTTTTTTGAATGGGAAACAAAATGGTATGAAACAGCATGAAAGATGGCTTTCAAAGTATAAAACTAACCCCAGGAAACTAACAAGAGCCTGAACATTTCTGAGACTTTATTACCTAAGGACTTGGGGCAAGTCTATGTGGGTGAGTGCCCCTTGACCGCGCAAAGACTGAGTTTGTATTGGTTAGTGAATCAAAGGTCGTCAGGGGTCATTAAAGGTCAAATGGGGTAAACCTAGGTGTATGTGTATAAAGGGCAGGGTCAATTGTTTTTGTTGTTGTTGTTGTTGTTGGGTTTTTTTTTTTTTTTTTTAGGTCACTTCAAGGTCATCGTGGGTCATTCAAGGTCACAGGAGTTCAAATGGGGTAAACTATGGCCATTACGACGGAACATATTTTACGCATCGCGTAAACTAAAGTTTTACTTGCTTTAACTTTGATAAGTTCTGTATGGAACTGAAAGTTTTACACCCTTAAATGATGGGACTTTCCACATGCAATTTAGATACCCTACAGTATGATCATGTTGGGATTTGCTATTATGACAACAGCTTTATAAGAAAACATGGTCTGGGCATAAAAATTTACAGAAGTTATGAGATAAGTATGAGCTCCACGCAACATTATCCAATTTTGATGCAGGTATACGCACACAGCCGTTTGGAATATTTCATGTTTGAATAGGGGTGTACGTTTTTGATAATAATTTACATCGTTTTTGGTTTATAAATGACTCAAATTTGTGACTAAGAATGAGATGCGGGGGTGCCCATTACGAAAAAATAATGTACGCCCATCCATTATGAGACGATAGATGACAGGCAAAACAATAAATCGCTATCTTTTATTCTATAATTTTCTTTTAGCATTTAGCTGCATGGGAAAACGTAATTACTCATTTACGAAATGGCCGCGGAGATGAAGCCAATTTAGAACTTCTTGTGCCTGGTGAATTAAGTCATAAGGAATTAGATGTAGATTTTGAAACAAACTCTGCCACAGATACAAAAACAGCTTCAGGTGATGCTGCCCAATTAGAAACAAATGACCTGGATATTGAGACAGAGTTGGAGAGAGAACTGGAGAAAGTTGAATAAGTAAGTACAAGCCAAACACATTTTCCCTGGACATTGTAAACAGATATTCAGAGTGCAGGGCCACACTGCTTACAAACCCAACCATCACACTGTAGTTTTGTTTATATTGCCCAATTCTATTTTGGTTGGCCTTACTGTCACATGAATTTGTGGATCATAGTGCTAAAGGTTAAAAAAGTTGAAAAAACTTATTACCCCGTTCACGCTAGCTAAAACACATTGGTAGTCGTAATCCATTTAATTTTCAATTCCTAGTCTGGCAGAGGATTAGCATAAATTAACTTGGGTTTGGAGTGTAAACAAACATATTGTCGGCCTCATCACATACCTGTCTATTTGTAAAGTCATTTATCTGCGTAAATAATGTTTTCACATACTGATCTATAACTTTAGTATCATGTAAATTATTGTTGGAAAAACAATATATCAAATCTTTTGAGCAAATTTTAAACTTAAAAAGTGTGCTTTTTGTAATAACACCAAATCCAGAAAAAATGAATAAACAAATTATTTGTCAGAGAGCAAAAACTTATATGGTAATATAGATCGGTATGTGATGCGACAGACGATATGTTTGTATGTAGTGATTAATCAAATCGCTCTCAGTTTGTATCGCCGGAAGTGCAGTAGTGATGGGTCACGAGCCGACGGGTAAACAAGAATTTTGACGGCTTATTGTGTTCACTTGGTTTAAGAGTGTAAACAAACATATGTTTGTATGCAGTGATTCATCAAATCACTCTCAGTTTGTATCGCCGGAAGTGCAGTAGTCATGTATCACGAGCCGACAGGTAAACACAAGTTATGACGACGTGTTGCGTTCACATTGATGAAACGTTGTAATATATCGTAGTTAAATCGGGTTCACATGGGCGCTACTGCGTTTTATTGCCACTAGAATAAGAGTCAATGCTGGGTGCTCGACACTAGCCCCTCACCCTCAGAAATAAGTATGGTGGCCACCAAAATTAACAAAAATCTATTGTGTCATATGTACAGGAGTTGCTTATGAGATACTATTAGCTTCTTCATTGTGATTCAATTTGTGGCCATTAGATTCTAGCGTTGAGAGCAGCGTCGACACTATTCCAGTGTCAATAAAACGCAGTTAAGCCTTAAAATGAACGACGACCAAAGGTGATCCAAGTCATCCTACGAATTACGAGATCTGACAAAATTTGGAACTACGACTTTAATTGACAGTACCTGTTTACACTTACACCAAAATTTAAATCGATGATGACCTAATTAAGTGAAATCGATTACGACTTCTGATAACTTTTTAGCTAGTATGAATGGGGTATTAGTTTGATGCTTACGCCCGATTAATAATTCAGATTTTCTTGACTCTGTGTATAACTTTTAGACAACTTTAAAAAAAATACTGTTTCAAAATTTTAATCGTTTTGCTAATTAACAAGAAACATTGATGCACATTCCTGTGATCAAAACTTGCATCTTGCTTAGGATTCACTTGCATGTGGAAGAGGGCTGGTGCAAAGTTGTGCCAAAATATACAGGGTAAAATGTTTATTTAGAAATGCCATTATCATTTGTAATTCACTATTTACAGAATTTACAGATCAAGTGAAGAGTTGATGAAAAAAAAATGCATACTTCATTACATTGCAACTGCTCTTCAGCTTTGACTCAAACTATTATTTTGGTTTTAGTCATGTTTTGTTTCACAAAGTACTTTTAATACAAAACATGATTTTACCATCCTTTTAGTATTGAATTCAAGATTGCCAATTAATGCTGTAAAAGTGTTATTTTGTTTTTGGTTATATTTTGTTTCCCAAAGTACTTTAATATAGAACATGATTAGACCATTCTATTAAATATTTAATTCAAGATTTCTATTTAATGCTATAAACTTTCACTGTTGTAAAGTCAGCCACAACCAGTTTATTATCTTGTGTAACAGTCATTCCCGTTGGGTGTTACAGACCACTTGCCAGACGTGATATGAGGCGGCCTGTTGTGCTGCAGTACTGATCAATTGCACCTTGGCCTGGAGACATCCATGAATCTCTTGATACCAACAAGGAATTTGAGTTGTGCTCATAACAGATATCATGTGGGCGTAACTTGCTCAATGTCCACAATATGTGACCGGTCACAAAGTCTATCACACATACACAGCCTACTGTAATGAATGCAATCTGCTTCCCATTGCTGGCTATATTTTCCATTTCACGACAATCTACTTGATGTGTCCTAATCAACTTTCCATCAAACTGGTGCACTGTGATCACATCTGGTGAGTGTCCAATCACAACCATATCATCAGGTGTTATGGCAATTCTATCTGCATTAACAGATTCAGGCCATGACGTTTCATGTCTACCTGCTGATGAGAATTCCTTCACAACACCATCATCAGAAACCAAGAATTTGCCTTGAGATGAAATGGCAACAGAGCGGTAATCATCCACCCTGATCTGACATTGCTGTTTGTATTCACCATTGTATTTGCCGTTTATACAGATAGTAGAAGAATGAGCAACTGCAATCAAACTTGAGTGATTGGCAGCAACATCATAGACATGATCAGAGCAACCACATTCCAACCTAAATGGAATATCAGGCAATTCTAGTTTGACTTCTTCTTTAGCTTTGTCCTTCGCTGATTTCAGTTTCATTTCAACATCTTTTAATTCTCTAGTGTTCTCTGTGCATTGTCTTTCATCTTCTTCCATAACTTCCTTAAATTCCCTTATTTCATGTTGTGTTTTAGTATGGTTTGATACACGACAATTATAACAAATTGAAACATCGCATGTCACACAAAAGAAATGCTGATGTTCTCCAATATGATTTGGACACATGGGTACTTCAATTTGAGTAGTACTTCTCCTCGGTCCAGCACCATTGATGAACTTCTCAACCACATTCCTTAAGCGAAGGCTGTTTTTTAAATTTATTAATCCTCCTTGAGGTACAATAGTGATATGGCGACATTCTGGACACTCAATAGAAGGTTTCTTCTGAACATACTGCTTGAGACAATCAAAGCAATATGTATGAGGGCAGTCCAAATCCTTGGGTTGTCGTAAAAGATTCAGGCATATACTGCAAGTCAACTCCTTTTCAATTGAATCTACAGAGACTGATGCAGTTGCCATGGTAATGATAGAAACAAAACCTTGTTGTTGTCAATATTTCTCTTTGATGCTGTATGTGTCTCAACAGCACTGTAGCAAACACAAACAGTCAGAAAAACTGTAGGTAGTACTTATAATACAGTCATCGCTCAAGTTTTGAATGACCAGGCAAAATAAAGAAAAATACTCTACCAACAGTCAGAACAATTGTACATAGTACTTATAGTACAGTCATTGCTCACGTTTTGAATGACCAGGCAAAATAAAGAAAAATACTCTACCAACAGTCAGAACAATTGTACATAGTACTTATAGTACAGTTATTGCTCACGTTTTGAATGACCAGGCAAAATAAAGAAAATATACTCTTGGTCAAAAAAAAACCACCCTTTATAGCAGGTAATGGTTAAAACATTGGAGCTTGGCAGTATTCCCTCTGAATGTTTTGAGCATGCGCCAATTGATCAATTTTGACAAAGTAAATGAGGTGCTTGCGTCAAAATGAAGAGCTGATGCTGAAATTAGCCAAATAAAGCAAGAAAAAGCATCATCCACAAACGCATACAGAAACGTGTTGCTCCGATTTTCCAGCTGCGGCGCCAATGGTGCGCCATGCGGGCTTATTTACGCGTCTCATGCGCCATTGAAGCGCCATACAGCCTTATCTACGCGTCATATGTGCCATTGACGCGCCATACAGCCTTAGTATGCAACAGTGGTGTATCCAGAATGGATGCGGCTGCACTCGCAGTATTTCATTTTAATCAGCCGGAAGACATCATTTTTTGATGAGTTTTGGTTAAAATTTGAAACAGTTTGTTTGAAAAGTTGTAACAATTGCCTGAAAACTGGCTTCATAGCGAACTTTATCTTAATTGCCTGCAGGGGTTAGATCGATGTTTGTATGTTTGTTTCAATGTAGCAATGTTGGCACTGTTTAAGCTGCATCCCACGTTGTGTATATTTTGTCTATTTAAGGGGTGTTTAATAATATAAAAATTCCAGCAATTTGAGTTGCCCCTAAAAAGCTGCATTATTATTATTTTTGTTAATCTGTGTACAGACGTACATGTAAACGGTCTGCAAAGATGTGCATTAACCTTCCCTATTTTATAGTGTGTGATTGAGGGAGGTTTTTTTTTTTGATTAGGAGTATAGTATATTCAAATTGTGGTTGCAAATCCCATGATTTGCAAGATGTTACTGACATACAGCAGTATATCACTTCCTGACAGGAAACTTATTCTCTTGGTATGGAAGTGATTACCGCCAATCTTGTCTGCTTAATAACCCATTTTATTGTCAAGTGACCTTACATTGAGTGAATGGTTTTACAGATTTTATTTCTGAAAGTTGAAAGAGGAAAAGTTTGTATGCAAACAAATAACTGGTCACATGGTATGCAAGATGGTACTGACACAGAAACATTTTACTTTTCTTTTAGAAAATTAGGTTCACTCACTTTGTTCTCTCAAAATGAGAGGTTTATATTAATAGAAACCCATGGCATTTATACTGAAATGCTGTCACTGTGTATTTCAAATGAGTGTAAGTACTCTCATACAAATTTAAAATGTAAGTGTATAAGAATAGTAGTCTTATATTAAGTGTACAAACATTGGTTAAGATTAACATTGTTCTAATTTTTGTTGCATGGCATTCAATTTAAGGGGGGTCTACCCTAACCATATTTGAAAATTTGTTATAGATCAGAAAAATTGAGATA
>JXSR01S015180.1:60718-78199 GCA_000969725.1 Ophiothrix spiculata | reverse complement strand
TCAAAAGTTTTCTATACAGTGTATTTATTTGTTTTATTTAAGAACCCGTGAGGTGATTTTGGCCTAGTCCATTTTAAATCTTTGACCATAACAAAATGTATCTATGAAAAGAATAGCCATGAGCAACCTATATGAATAGTTACGTGTGGTACTACAGAGCAATTTAACGCCACAGCCATAAATTTTTATAGCAATTTTGAGCACTTTCCTTATGCAGATCTTTATTAATGTAATCATTTTCAAGCTGTTTCTACTGAATGTTGTTATATTTTGCAATTTTGTCAGTGCACCTTTTGAAAATACAATAATCCAGAATAAAGAAAGAATTGTGTTGAGTTATTAATCATTTTTTGTGTTTTCCTCATATACAAGAAATGTATAAAACATGCAAATGCCGGAACGGTTGGTTTGCTTTTGATAGGTATGGAATTAATTGATGAGCTTAAATATAGCATGCGCTTATGAGATAAATATGAATTTGTGCATGCGTGAAAATATCAACTTAAATGTTTCATAAATAAACACGTGTTGTGCGTTAAAATTATTGTCTTTTACTTCACAGAATAAACTTAAAAGACAATTAACAGTTACCCGACCAAGATTAATAAAAATATGTCTCGATACAATATTGTAATCAGCTACAACATTTGCTTTTTTATATTTCCGTTATGTTTACAGACATTTTTTCCCTCATTCCCTTGAATTTTTGACGGATTCCTTAATTTAATAGGTCCGGCAAACTTTTTTCTGTAACGTAATCAAATAAAATAAAATCGGTGAAATGTGGTCAAAATGATACAATACTGAAACGACGCTGAACTATTGTCTTTTTGAGCTTCATTCTGTATTACGTCTTCCGGAGATGGATGGTTACCACAGTTACGTCGTTTGGTTCCATAACATGTTTCAAATCATGTTGATTGGACATATGTGACATCATCATGACTTAATGATAAATGACTAAGAAGATAATATTTTTCGCTATGCTCAAAGATCCAAAGAATTTCGCCTGAATTATGCATGTAAAGATGGATATAACATTGTGTCTAGCATATTAAACAAGTTTTTAAAGTTTTTGAAGTGACAGGTCCCTTTACAATCTGTCTTTTGACGGCTTACTCTTTCCCAGTGTAAGGATGGCTTTCTTAATCATAAAACAACAATATCGTGCCATTTGTAATAGCTAAAGATTTTTAGAATTTGGTTTTTATAAAATGATCAACGTACTGGCAAGGCTAATTGATTTTTGTTGTGTTAAGTTTAAGCAAAGTTTCTAAAAAGGCAAATCTGGTGCAATACAAACATAAATCCCTCTTTTGGACCCTTTAAGTCTCTAAAACAGATTATAGACCATATTCCACTATCAAAATGAAATATTATCATCAAACCAAACACCTCGCAAAAACCAAACGATGTTATAATTGGATACTTCTTGACCACGTAAGTGCTAAGAAACACTGTATGTCGTACCAACATAAAGGCATATCTGTTAAAATGGCACTTTAAATTGCCGTATGCACAATAATGGGTTAACAACCGATTTAAACACCAGTCATATGCCTCTGTATTTAATAACAAACCCGAAACAAACTGGTCTCGAGAAGATTAACATTTTACCCGAGATAATTATGCAATAAACAAATCAAATTTATTTAACATGTTTAAGAAAAATTCCGTTTCTCTCTAAAACCTGCGGGTTTATACCGGACGAATCAATAAAAATTTACGCTGAAAAAAGCAGTCTCATTGATACTGGCATTGAACTGCTCACTCGACCAGAATTGTCTTTATAATAATGTATGACTCTCTGTTTTTAGTTATACGTTCTCATGATAGACGAGCCACATTGAAAATTTTGCTGCGAGAAATGCCCTCGAAAAAATTTTGAACTTATGATTGATTGGGTTCACACACTTTGCGTGTAAACCAGAAATTAAAATACACAGAGTGGATTGAACATTTTTTATCAAGTTTCATTACTTGCTAGAAAGAGAAGAGATGACTTTACATAACGCTGATACAGATAAGCCGAGGAGTAAATATATAACTTCCATATCATGTTTTTAAATAATTTGAGGAATTTAACCTAAAATTTTCCTTTCTTAACATTCTTAAGTGAATCAAACAGACTAATGTACGTGAGATAAGAGAAGGCGGATCATAACTGTCAGTGTATAGAAAATAATTGATATATTAACTCCTCAAATATTTTATCAACAAATCCTCCCCTTTTAAAGCTTACTTATTGTTATTTCTTACTTGAGTTTTTGAAAAATCTTCGAAACATTAAGACTGAAAGATTGTTTATTTTACAAATTCGAATACTATAGATTTTTGGATTAACATAAAACTCTGCTTTTTTAAGATAATAGATAAATACAAAAAATAGTCGATTTTTATATATTTTCATGCACCTTTGTTTGTTTGTGACTTTCGCTTGTCACTAAGACAGTGGTATTTATTTGATATAAATAAATATCGGTAAATCAATATTGGTTAAAACTGGTTAACGACACTTACTTATTATTCCGAAACCCATCACCGTCCTCAGCGGTCTAACTCTCTGTTTTATAAACCATCAATATTGGTTGAAACTGGTTAACGACACTTACTTTTTATTCCGAATACCCATCAACGTCCTCAGCGGTCTAATTCTCTGTTTTGTAAACCATCAATATTGGTTGAAACTGGTTAACGACAATTACTTTTTATTTCGAATACCCATCAACGTCCTCAGCGGTCTAACTCTCTGTTTTATAAACCATCAATATTGGTTGAAACTGGTTAACGACACTTACTTTTTATTCCGAAAACCCATCACTGTCCCCAGCGGTCTAATTCTTTGTTTTATAAACCATCAATATTGTTGAAACTGGTTAACGACACTTACTTTTTATTCCGAAAACCCATCACTGTCCTCAGCGGTCTAATTCTTTGTTTTATAAACCATATTGGTTGAAACTGGTCAACGACACTTACTTTTTATTCCGAATATTTCAGTGATATCCATCACCGTCCTCAGTGGTCTAATTCTCTGTTCAAATTGATCCTCCTCTGAGTCTTGTCGTAGATGGCGTCCTTGCTGTTGACGGTAATTCCAGAAGAGAATCATAAAAGATGAAAGTTTGCACCCCATCTCTATTATGGAGCGGGACTGGTCTCTGTCTTGATTTAAATAGCCCCTCTTGCTTTGGGTGGTAAAAAAAAATCATCATCCCTGCATAGCACAGAGACGTTTTCAAGATCTGGTTCAAACCGTTTCCACCTATTCATTTTGGTAATAAAAAGTTCAATAATATATATACATATATATGAGGTCCCGGGTTCGAGTCCCGCTCCCGGCGCTTTATGTGCATTTGGTTTTCAGTCCATGCTCGCTTCCGCAGGTTTTTCTCCGGGTACTCCGGTCTTCCTCCTGCATTTAAAACTGTCATCAGATTTGTCCATCTTAGTCTGTCCCCCACCCAGGTTATGGGAAGCTGCAAAAGGGTAAATATTACAATCTAAGTACCGATATGATGTGCGCCTGAAAAAGGCTGCCGCTAAATGAAGTGAAATGATTGTGACGATCTACCTGCAGCGAATCATGAGCGGTTTGATCTAAATGAAAAATCGCTATACAAAAACCCAGTTATTATTATTATATTATTATTATTACTTTCTTGTATATGTTATCCATAAGCTGTCTAATACAATTTATATTTTCATGCTCCTTTGTTTGTATATATGTTACTTTCACCTTGTTACCAAGTAGGTGATATTTATTTCATATAAACTGTTTTCAGAGTTCATTAATATGTGCAAACACTTTCTTGTATACGGTATATTATAAATTCATATTTTCATTCACCTTTTTGTGTGTGACTTTCGGCTCGTCAGTAAGTTGGTGATATATATTTCATATAAACTGTTTTCTTTGTTTATTTTGGTAATGAAAAGTTCATTAACATGTGCATTCACTTTATTCATAAGCTGTCCTGTATATAAAATACCGAGCATGAATAAACAAAGTCACGCTTAGAGTATCTT
Source organism: Ophiothrix spiculata (assembly GCA_000969725.1). Taxonomy (NCBI): domain Eukaryota; kingdom Metazoa; phylum Echinodermata; class Ophiuroidea; order Amphilepidida; family Ophiotrichidae; genus Ophiothrix; species Ophiothrix spiculata. The sequence continues at coordinate 74,170 of JXSR01S015180.1, read as the reverse complement.
ATTCGAAATTATTTTCAAGTTGTTATCTCATTATTTTGTTAGAACTTAAAAGCAAACTTAAAGTTTTCTTAACAATAAGGATTAATATGTCTACGATTTGAAATAAATATGTGATGACTTTGCGATAGAATACTTTTCGAGAAACTGATGAAAATAGGCAGCAAAAAATAAATAAAATAATAAGAATTTCCAGCAGATTTTCTGTTGTAAAATATGATCGCCTTGATCAATTTCAACAACTAAGGTGTCATTTTAAAGCTTAGAAAATGCAGCAACAGATGAAATGATAAAATCAAAATTGATATCATCTTCAAAGCCCTCCTTTCGGGGTGAGCCATCACATATATGAATAATGTGTTTAATAGTGTAATTAACATATTCTGAAATAACACATCAAATTGTGAATATAAGCTTTGTGTTATAAATGTTAAAAATAGTGATTTTTCTGTTTTATGTTGCGTCACTAGAAGAATCAAACTCTACACAATGACTGTCAAACTCATATCTTTTTTAACGTTGTAACTTCAGAGATAATTATTAATTCATCTATTACTATTAAAATGAACACCTCGAAATATATACACGGTTGCTCATAAAGTTGGAATAACAATATTTTAACCAATGTAAAGGTCAATTTATGAGGAAAATATCTTGAAACGTATGTTGCTTTTGGTCAGAGTTAACAGGTAATCTTGTTGGGTGTGAAATGGAACTCCGAATGTGATCAATTTTCTCATGTACTGGTAAGGTGGCAAAAACAAAAATGGGTAAAAAACATGAATTTTAGGTCAAATTTGAATTGACACCCGCCTTGTTCAAGGTCACTTCTCTACTCAAGTTGAGTGGTCATATGGAATGTTTATCTATAATAGAGAGATAAGCAGGTGATTAAATGTCTTTGGTCACGCTTGACTGCACCAAGAGAATGTTTGGAAGCAAAGCACAAAATGATCCGTCAACACCATTAAGAACACCTTTGCCATATGAAGGTAAATTCATAATCTAATTAAAATGGGCTTTGTTGGTTCAAGATTTCTTTTTTAATTTGGCCCCTTTAAATGATTGCGATTTAATGACTCGCTTGGTATATTGACTTGTACATTATACAAAATTGTTTACTGTTTCACCATAATACTGGCACTGATTTTTTTCTATTTGAAACAAATGAAGAAATATCTGGGACAAGTAAATATGTCGTATTCTGCTCTTAAATTAATAAATGTAACAGCAAATTTTGAAATGCTAATTTTGTGTAGATAAAAGTCCTCGTCGGCCTGATGATGCTCCTTGGATGAGGAGTGATACGTTTCTGATTCATATTTTATTTGCATTTATTTTAAATCTGGAACATAAATTTGTATTTCCTATGAACATAAGACATTTACTACAGTAGTGGTGTTTGATGTTCAAAGTAAAACTGTACCAAGAATAATCACATCTGACTCATACTGCCTTTGCTTGAGCATTGTCTAAAAATGGTGCATTAAACTATTTCCTCCAATATAAATTTTAGAAATTAAATTACATAATAATTATGAATCTTTTATAGATAACTAAATCGGGAACTAAACATTGCTTTACATGACTTGAGGTATTTTGCTTAGGTTAAATTCAGCATAAACTAATGTATAAAACAAGGCAGAGACGGCTGTTAGAGATAAGGCACCTTAGAGTTAAAATCTAATCACCAAGTGAAGTCATTTGGCATTTACGGGGAGTCTACAACTGGGACTCAATCCTTACCGATTCACCTTTCAACAACTGCTGTGAATTCCTGTTTTCTGGAATGTAGGTTGATTAGAACACGTCATATCGGCAAAGCATACACATAGACCAAAGTTTTTTCGGTGTCAGGTGTGTAATATGATGTCTATGTATAATGAGGCACGCAGCTATTGTAAAATGTAAAAGATGGCTTCACTAGTCTAGTGCTGATTTATGTTTCATTATCATGATTATGTCGGATAATTATCCTGTTAAACTTTCATGTGATATGATATGAGGTTCAGTCAGGAATTGAAACTTAATAATTATATGCAGTCTCATGGGTAAGACTATCACACATCCCGAAATGTACGAATACGATAAAGTATCAAATATGAGCTTACCCTTTTCCGGATCAATTTTGATCCAAATTCTCCTGAAATTTGATCCTTTTCGGATCAAACACACTCTTTTTTGATCCGAAAAGGATCAAATTTGAGGAGAATTTGGATCAAAATTGATCCGGAAAAGGGTAAGCTCATATTTGTTACTTTATCGGATCAACCTTTATTTTTAAGAGTGTGGTTTGGTAATCGATATACATGTATTTCAATGACCAAAACAGTGTACGTTATTCGTACGTTTTGGCTCTATACGGCGATGTGTGAACGGGGAGTCGGGGACCTTAAACTACGCGTTTCAATTGAGCTTAATATCAATAATTACATTGTCCTTAGGGTTAGATCTATTCGATAGTAAAAATGACAGCATAAACGTGGCCCCTCTGATAAGGTGAGACAAAATGCAGTTGTAATTAAGATTCACAGCTTCTTACTACAAAAAGAGATACAATCTCATCGTAGTATCCAGTAGTGAGTTCAAAACTATGTGTTAATCTGATTCTGTTGAGGCACCAAGTATTCATGTATTTACAGGTTTGAATTGATGAGATAATAGTTTTTAAAAGTTGTTTAGGTTATCATACGCATGTTTTTTTTATCAATGTTAAGAGGCTGAGAGGAGATTGATGGTTAGACCTCTGTTACAGAGATGACAGTTCAAAACATGGTCCCAATTAGCCTACGTCCCACTTTGATGTTGACAAAACGAGGACACACGATGAAGAATGATGGACACGTTGTACTCGATTAAACGTAACACATATCAAGGTCGATTCGTTTGGTTTGTCAGGATTTATCAATATTTGAGCAGGGTTAATCGTTGTATGTTCTCGTTAATTGGGGCCACTGATCATGTGATCAGGGAAGAAACGTTAACCAGCGACTATTGACAAATGAGCTATGAAATATATAGGCTAATGTGTCAGGAGCCTGGTTAGACAGTGTGAATGTTCCTATGGTAACGATAGCGCGATGTTGGAACAACGTCTGCATTTTGTCGACTGAATGTCGGACTTATGTCGTTAAAACCAGCTTTAAATTAAAACAAGGAAGTGAGTTGGTCAACGTTAGTCAACCATGTTTTGCTATCTGGACTCCTCCGTGTCATCACAAGTGGTAAGGTATCCCAGGGCAAGTTGTTATAAAGATGTACTTGATACAAGAGGCCAATTATTATTTTAAAAAATGGCAACCATATCCCGAGGTCTCAAACCACAACAGGTAAGTTATCAAAAGAGGCTTGTTATCATAAACGATCGTTTGTTTAGTGGGTTGCTTTGACAAAGGTCAGTTAGTTAGTTTGTTTGTTTGTTTGTTTGTTTGTTTACCTCGGTTGGTCCGTGACGGACACATGCCATTAGATCCATGATGAACTCATGGTCTCTTCCAAGCTCATACAAAAGTACCAACCTGGATAGCCAGAAATGGCTAATCTATGCATGCTGGCCAATGCATCTTTGAAAAGATGCCGAAAATAGAAAAGATAGCAAGAAAAAGAGAAAGAGAAAGATGGCCACACCCTACACAATTGTACAATTTACTCTCAGCCCTAGTTGAAGAGGCCAGCTTTCACAAACACAAACAGTGTTAGTTATACCTAGCTAGTTAAGAGGCCAGATGTCACAAAGATATATAGGATTAATCTAAAGGTCAGATTCCTTTTATCCGTTTGCGGTGCTGTTGCGGTGCGTTTTGCACTGTAAGGGTACTGGAAGTTGTGAAATTTAAAGATTCAACCTGATACCATTCAGCTCCATTCAATCGTGTGCTTTTAATAATACCACTACCAGTAGCCTTACAGTGCAAAACGCACCGTAACCGCACTGCAAACGGATAAAAGGAATCTGACCTTTAAGGCCATGTCACACATCACCGTACCGTGCACATAACGTACTTATAACGTACACTGGTTTGGTATTCGTTTTCATGTATTTCGATGACCAAACCGGTTTACGTTATTAGTTCGTTATTCGTACGTTTCGTGATGTGTGACAGAGCCCTTAGAGAGACTACCTATACGCCAGGGAAGTATTGACATCACATTTATAATAATTAGCCCAACACGTGCGATCTGGTTCCAAACAAATGATTATGTCCTGAGTGGTTCCACTAATCATAATGTATTACCAGAATAGGCGTACGTAAACATACAAATCACACTGATTTTTCTCGGTTGGAAAACGAAAATAAGGGGTCCCGTCCTGGCTTATGATCACAACCTTCAGCATAACAGGTCGGAATGTTTTCCCTTATTTTTGTTTTAGACGAATGTTATGGTATCAAATAGGAGTCTGACTTTTTCATAGACTTAACGTGTGGTAAAACTGTCCACCCTGTTTGTTTGGAACCAAAACGCACGTGTTCTCTCCCCCACCTAAAAAACCCACATCCCTCTCGCCTCACATTTTGAGAAACCTTCGGACGAAAATCAACTTATTTTTATGTGACCTTAAAAGTGTCAACTCTATATTACGAGAACGCACGTGTTCTCTCCCCCACCTAAAAAAACCACATCCCTCTCGCCTCACATTTTGAGAAACCTTCGGACGAAAAACAACTTATTTTTATGTGACCTTAAAAGCGCCAACTCTATATTACGAGATTATAAAATTTATAAAGTCATTTAAATGTATTGAATAAACAATGGAAAATCCACCTTTTAAATGACAGAAATCTACTAAGGTGTTATCTAATATGGAATGCTGTTTATTGTTGCATTTTGTGTCTGTGTGCTTTTAGAAACAACAAAACAAATGTTATTTTATTTCTTTATGATTTTATCAAATCATTGTCGGTATAAAATAGATTAAAGGTAATATAACACACAAATAAAAATGTATACACAGAAACGATAGTGTTCTCTAAATCTAGTGTAGGATTGAAATTGATTGATAATATCATCATCTAAAACAATATATATGGCGTGGGAGATAACGCATCAAACCCATTCATCTGTTAAGAAATATATTACCAGTTATGTTAACTCTAAGTAGCAAATAATTGTTGGGCTGATTTATTAAACAAAATGTTGAAATTGAATGTTAAAAACATGTGCGCTGGGGTGCTCGAAAGTGTTATTATACACAACTAGGATTTTTCTGCATGAATTATCATGTTAGCAGATATCTAATGTGTAATTTATATATCGTATAATTATGGTTTGTGTTCTTTTGAACTAGTCATGTGTCACTATATGTTAGAATGTCATTCTGATAAAGTTAATTTTACACGTATAATCTTTCTAAGATGATTTGAAGACAGCAAATTAACGCAAACCTCAGCATAAAGAAGTTTATCTTAAAAAGACAGGCAGGCCTCTGTATGTCGTTGCCTTGCATAAGCAGGGTCATGAGTCTAGTTACCTATATAGAATTAGGGTATCGTAAGTATTATAGATACTCTTTTTTGTAAATGTCGTATTAAAGTTAACGTTTCACTGTTAAGATTTTGATAAAAAAATTTGAGTAAAAACAGCCTAAAATGAAGAATTGTGACTAACTTAAAGTGTTTTCAAGTGTATTTTGGAAAAGCTTGTTTTGCCACCGGAAAATGGATAAATATCACACGCGTGCTGTCCTATACTAATACATTTAGACTTAAATTCGGGATCCCGAACATAACAGAAAAAGTAAGCATATTTAAACCAAATCTTTCGGAGGATATTAATATCTACCAAAAGCAATTTGACAACATTTTGAAATGTATTTGTGGGTGATTTAAACTTCATATGTTAGAAAATAACAATCAATTACCAGATATCGGGAACATTTTAATCAAAAACCTCCAGAAAAGATGAACAATTTGAATTTCATACCCAAGATTATCAAATCTTGGGTATTTCATATGTTAGAAAATAACAATCAATTACCAGATATCGGGAACATTTTAATCAAAAAACTCCAGAAAAGATGAACAATTTGAATTTCATACCCAAGATTATCAAATCTTGGGTATGAGGTTATTTTCTAAACACATAAATTGATGCTTTAGGCCTATATCAAGAAAGAGCCAAAGATTTGTTATTAAAACATTCCTTTCACATCATAGATTGCAGTTAAATCAAAAGAAATTTGAAGTTTGCATTATATCTCCTGAAAAGGCCAATTTTAAAAAATCAACTTTAGAGGGCAGTATTTATCGTTGTTGACAACGATAATTAAAAATAGAATAATATCTAAACATTTTGATATATGGTGTTTGAATTTGACAATGAAACTTTGCATGCTGTCATTATTGCCTCTAAGACTTCAAATGATGCAAAAATCTCAAAATGCTCAGGGGAAATTTGAGGATGCTGCTGAACTTGTCCAACCCCTATAAAAAGCTAAAAAAATAAAAAAATCATAAATCATGGGTGACGGGGGCGCTTAATTTTAACACTTTATACATATTGCTTTAATGTCTTTAGTTATTATTGGATATATTTGTTGGGAGAGGTACGTTAACCCTCGTGAAACCAATGAGGGGTGGGAGTTCCCCTTAGGGTTTTCCCTTCATGTTCTCAGATACACATTTTGTTTTTCAGCAAAGAGTAAAATCTGTTTAAGTCTGAATTAGATACGCATACCAACAACAATCCGATTCATAGTTTGAAATTTTACCTTTAACTAATATTATAAAATCTTACAACTTGAAACTTATGCATATAAATAAAGGCCTAGATATACTTCGTCATTTTTGTAGTCATTTTCATTAAGAATACTTGTATCAGTGGTGTAAATTTTCTACAATTGAGTAAACTGTTAATTCTGAATGAGAATTTTCATTCTAAATTTTCACATTATGAGGAATGTATTAAATGTAGACCTATTTTTCACCCCATTGCAAATTTTCAAGTGCTTTTTCATGGGTTGGGTAGTATGTTTATTCATGCTAAGCTAATCTCTTCTTGCCATGATTGGTTTGATTTACATGGTGTACATGGAAAATGTTCATTCAGAATAAAAGTTTACACCATTCTTAAAAAACACTCACAATGAGAAACATTCTGAAAGAAAATGTCTTCAAACTACGAAAATGACGAAGTATATCTAGCCTCTTCTACTAATAAAAACAATTACAAGAAAAATAAATTTAATAAAACCAAAAAGATAAACTTATATATAAATACTTGCCACAACATGATGTCTAACAAATATAGAATAGTCTACTTTAATGAGGTAAAACAATGAAAGATGCTTGAAAATAGGGGTTTGACTTCAACTGATTGCTCTAGTCTCACGGCATCGTGGAACTTAAATATTACTGCGCTTTATATGCGCGCATACATACTATGTATGTTTTGTGTAAAGTACATTACTTCAATTATCTAGGTTCAATGTCTGTTATCAGATTAAATTACAAAGTGCTGTCTGTATAACATGATGGTAATAAACTTTCATTATAAAGAGTCTTCTCTGAACGAAACCTATGAATTTAGTGATCCAGTAACCTAGTTTTCTTAAGTTCAACTTTTTATTCTTTCTATTCTTTTGATTTTTGTATAAATCAGCATTATATTTCAAAGATATGTAAACGACTTTTTTGTCTTACTCTTACTGAGATGTTTTAAATGAATATTTTACTGACTACTGAAAACAAAACACACAATTTAATTGATTAAACGATCAAATTTCATATCGCCAAAATAGCCACAACTAACTAAAAATGTATGATAGAATACGTATATACCGTGTTGAGTTAACCTACGAATCGATATTTATGATATGTATTTAATTTTGAACTCTCTGTGGACAAAAAAAAAAGAAAAGAAAGGAACATTTACTAACCATGCATTAATTATTCAAATACCATTAAAAATCTCTACAGCCTTAAGAAACTTGACAAACATATTTAGTTTGCAAAAATAAGGCATTGACATCAACCGATTGTCATACTCTTAAAACGTCACCATGTATGTTTTACGAAGAGTTCTTTACTTCAATTATTTTGTTACGAGATTGAATTACACAGTGCTGTCTGATTAAATACACTGGTAAGAGGCTTAACAAATATATCATTCCCTAATATGGAGACTTCACTGAAAAAAATCTTGAGGTTAGCGATCTAGTAACCTAGTTTTCTTAAGTTCAATTCATTTCGTTGTTTCCGTTTGAATTTTGTATAGATTAACATAATTGTTAAAAGATATTTTAATATTTAAAAAAGACTTTGTTGCCTAGCTCTTACTGAAATGTTTTAAACAACTAGGGACACGCGTGGTCTAGCGGTATAAGTCCCCGACTCTTAATCACCGTGCGTTGAGCGCCGTGGGTTCGAATCCAGGAGCAGCATGTGTAGTGTCCTACTTATTTTCATGTGCTCCTCTTAACCCAGGTGTCAAGTAGGTACCGGTGTAATGAGACTGAGTGTTTCCCATATCCAGGAGTCCGGGTCTAATTGAACTATACGGAATAAGTTGCAATCATTGAATTATTGATCGCATATGTACAAGTACGTTGTACACAAATGAATAGTAGCTAGGACACTCGATCACACGGACGCTGTATTTATTTACACCGACATTATTCAGTGTTCGGAAGGTTACAGACTCGTGGTGAAGGAGGAGTGGCGATCCTCTCATTGCAAATATAACGAAGAAAATGGAGTCTGGCCCAATTGCTTCGAAATAGAGATAGACACTCCGATCGATCTGTGCAAATACAAGCCGTCCCCTGTACCTACAACATATATTTAGGTGACTACTGAAAAACAAAAAACACACGATTTAATTTGTTAAACGATCAAATTTTATATTACCAAAGAAGCCATAACAAACTATACTATCCTACAACAAAATACATATACAGTGTTGAGTTGAGCTTACGAATCGAAGTTTTGTGCATGTATTATTATTGTTCTAACTTTCTCTGACCGACAAAGAGGGGCATCTACCAACAATGCATCAATTATATTTAAATATCATTCTTAAAAACCTGTTCAGCCTTTAGAACATGATAACTAATTTTAGTTTTCAACTTTTATTCAATCTACTTTTTGGAGAGCTTATAGTATTCAATCATGTTAATGGCATTTCACTGTTGAATTCCGATGCAATCTAATGCAGCTTTTTGTATTCCGACATCGTGCAAAAAGTGACCCTTTTAGGCTGAGATTTGAATATGGATGATTAAACTCTACTTGTCAACAAAGAGTAAGTCTGTATGTTTGTAGCATACTAAAACATGACATACTATACAACTTCCATTCACAGTTTAAGATCAAAGATAAAACAACTAGAATATTTGAAGCTAAAATACCATATGGAAACACATAACAAAAATAATGCAGTTTTATGTGTGTCATAACGGGATGCTTAAAATTTAATGATCTACCATATAGTTTTATAAAATAATATAATGTATGACAATAAACTAGTATAAAGGTGGTTTCAGACTAGCTTGTCGTGCTGTCGCACGACGTTGCGGTACACGACAAACATTTGCTAGTTTGAGTTGTCGTGCTGTAGCACGACACATTTGCATATTGCCGCGATGGTCTGTCGCAAGAAAAGTTGAATTTATTCCAACTCAAAATACCGTGTCTTTGCGACCATCGCGACAGGGTAATCGATATATCGGCTTGTCGTGCTTGCCGCAAACATTTTCTGATGCGACAAGATCGAGTTTGCGCACTTTAAATTTTTGCCTGTCGTATGGTCGTGCGACAGCACGACAGGCTAGTCTGAAACCAGCTTAAGACCTTGCCTTCAACTGATTGCTCTTAACGCTCTTGCAGCATCTCCATATCTGTTTTTTGTAGAGAACATCACTTTATTTATCTTGCAATGAGATTGAATTACACTATGCTGTCTGTAGTACAACAGTTATAAGCTTAGCCAATATATTACCTCCAAAATAAAGGATATTGGTAATTTTTCGTATTAGCCAGTTGGACAAGTATCTTTCCAACGTTACCCACACGACAAGAAATTTACCTGCCCGAATTTTAACTATAAAAAACTAATCATCACTAAAAATTGAAATTTGCTACAAATGGCGTAAATTTGGGCGTTTTGCATTTAAGGTGTCTGGTCCACGCGCCGTCCATGTGTACCAGTACGCGCTAGTTTCCGAGTTATATATAATTCGAGTAGTGTTTTGAAGCAAAAAATTGCCATTTTTTAATATTTTTCTGGAAAATTAGTTCGGTGACAACAATTTTTTATTGTGTTATTTGAAAGAACATACTTGTGCGCAACTTTTGTGAAAAAATTAACAACAATTCTCGGGCAGATATTTTGAATCAACACCAAATAATGTCACTTTTGCCACATTTCCCATAGACCCCTGTAAAAATGTTTCCCCAAAAAGCTCCAAAAATGATGGTTTTTAAACCGACTCTCATGCAAAAACGAGTCCGGTGACCCCCAATTTTTATTATTAAAATCGGTTCTACCATGTTCATACAGATTTTAACTGGAAATCTTCGGGCCGATCTATCATGGACCAGACACCTTAATAAGCCCATCTCGATACATTTGTATGTTTTTTGCAAACAGTTGATATTTTTGTATAAACGTTACAATTTTGAGAAATTTGGTATATAGATAGGTTCCATCCCCTTTCTTGAAATTGATATTTTTATGGGATGTTTTTCATGGACCGCCCCTACTCATACTTAATTAGAGGAGATCATTAGATGTTGTTTATTTACTCAAAATTGACTCAGCATAAACAGAAATTTATACCCGCCCGACACCAATGTCCAGCCCCGGCCTTCAGACAAAGGAACACCACGCATCAACATTCAGATGTCATTCTATAAGGTCACTTTTACACGATTTTAGAATACAAAAAAGTACATTAGATGAAATCGAAATCTGAAAAAAACCTAATTCTTTTGACATAATTGAATATTACTTAAAGTAAATTTGTAAAGATTGAGCAAGCATTTTCAAAGGACGCTAATTCCAATTACTCTCTCAGAAAGAAGAACAAACAGAGCGATCTCGATCTCTGTACTGTGTCAAAGAAAATGTGCAATTATTTGAAAAGCAAGCTCTAGCAAAAATACTTTATAGTTTGACATTATAGTACATTAGTTGTAGAGTGTATACACATTCCAAGTTTTACCGGTGCAGTCAATGAGTTGTACTAAGATTTCCGTTTTTTCCATATAAATGTGAAAATGGCATGAAATTCTTTTTGAAGTTTTGAAAAAGTACACAATTTTCCCTTGTAATTTTTGAATTTTTACAGTGTTATCTCCACTTACCTCTAATGAGTCTCAGTGATTTTATACATTCTGCGTGTTAAAAGCAAGAATTGTAAGTAATGGATTGGGAATTCGTGAATTGTATAACTTCCAGGAAGACGATAATGAACTTGACAAAACGCCGATAAGGAGTAGTTGAGGATTATCTTAAAGTAAGGCATTAGATTATCTTAAAGTAAGGCATTAAAATCAAATATAGAAACTTTTTCTTCATTTATTTGAAATATCGCGCTTAATATTTAAGCTCTTTTTTTAAGTGAGTCAAACAGATTCATGTGTTTGGGATCAGTGGAGGATCACAAAATTTGGCATAGTATAGAAAACAAATAATGCGTTTTATAATTTATTTTGTCAGCAAATCCCCGACTTTTAAAACAAATTTACTGTTATTTTACATGTGTATATATTCAATACATCTTTTTAAATTGTAAAATAAATAGCACCTTATAGGTTATGTTACAGATTCAATTAGTTAATAAATTAGTGGTTAAAATCTTCATTTTCTGATGTATAATAGGTGCGTTTCTCCATTTGAAATCGCATTGTATTTACACGTAAGTATTTTGAATATTTCATATTATGTGTATCTTTCAAAGCAGACTTCAAATCCATGGAAGTTTGATGTCGACCTCCATACGCCGGGGAAGTAGTGATGTCATAAATCGCCCAATACGTGCGTTTCGGTTCCAAACAAACGGGGTGGATAGTTTGCCACACGTAAAGTCTATGGGGAAAAAAAGTCAGACTCCTATTTGATACCATAACATTCGTCTAAAATAGAGATGGTCAATGTATTCTCACACTACAGCTGTGCGAAACGCCTTTTTCAGTCCAGTGTATTTTTGACCCATTTCAAAAATATGTCAATAATTCTTAATATTTTCAAACAATATAGTAAAAATATGAAATCCTGAAAATTTCCCGATTATTGGAAAAATAGAAGTAATTAAAAACATTAATTGAAAATCTCATAGCTAAAGTTTTGACAAATACGAAAGTCAGTGGCGACAGCCAGATTTACGCTCGGGGAATTTATAACACGTATGGGAATTTTCACTCTGTCAATAAAAAGGATAACCACTCATCTGCATTGATCTTGCCTAATGTTACCTGTTGTTATTGATTAGTACAATTCCATAATACGGCTTCATTTTCTAAGCGAACAGGGTTTTGCATTATTACTGCTAGGCGAAATCTCACGGCTAATTCAAAAGCGTGGAGAAATTCATTTCGAACAGAACTCGGTTTATTTTCGAAGTTTTTTAGAGTATAGCATATAAAATGTCATTAAATTGGATGCTATTAGAAAGAAAATGTACTACAGATTTTAAATGTTCAAAAATAATTTATTCAAATACCTAAAAAGAATTGGAAAATTGATTTTTTTCTATCTAAAAAAAGGAAATAATTTCCAAATTAGAGAATTTGCATATCAGAATCACCGTATTTTGAAGAGAAGTCTAAAAAAGTCAACTTCAAACCATATAGATAAAGCGCTATCTAGAAAGCCGAATGTTTAGTTCATATTTTGTCGTAATTCACAAGATTTCAGTATAGGAAAATACGTATAAACATTTTTCGCCAGCATGGTATAGTCTGCATAGGGGGTAGTTGACTGAATTGTTGTGTTTTAATTTGTGTTTGTATCATAAAAAGGATTACCTTCAGGCTCAGACGATAATTAATTGATTTATTAATAAAGTGTGAACTATAAACAAAGTAATATACGTAGTATTTAGTATATTTGTTAAATGCATTTAATTTAAGTTTACCATGATGATCATGGTATATTTTTATTCCCTATTGCACAAATGGAACGGTTCCTTTAAGCATGCGCATATGACATTTCTAAGGACTTAGTTTGTTTCATAAAAAAAAAAAAATGGCCCTATTTCAAAAACTGTTTGCTTTTTTCAATTTGTCTTTCAGAATCGTGTTCAGAGTGTAATTATCTTCATTTTAATGTATTATTTGTCACAAGGGGTTGTATATTTCTATTTAGCCGTGTGTCGCAATCAATCACCGATAAGTGCTAAATGTTTTTGACCCCAAATTTCCTGACTAATTGATTTTTTTGTTTTTTATTGTTGAGGTAGAACACCGGCTCTACAAAACATATCAAGGAAAATCAAGGTGTTTCACATTTGTTTTG
>JXSR01S015180.1:12135-29897 GCA_000969725.1 Ophiothrix spiculata | reverse complement strand
GGCAAAAAAAAAATCCCCCTGAACATTGAATAGGGGGGGGGGCAGGAAGTTTTTTTGAAAAAAAATTCTCCCTCACAGGCAGAAGAAAAAAAAATCCCCCTGAACATTGAATAGGCAGAAAAACAGTAATTTCCAGGGAAAAAAAGATCGCTCCCAAACGGGGCACGAAAAAAAATCAACCCGAACCCAACGTCCTGTTCCCCCTGGAAAAAAGTGCGCCTCTTAAAACTTTCAACATGTTCAAGCATACCACATTAAAAATATACGTGGATTTAAGCGGACGGTTCTTTTTCAACAAGAAACTGCTGGAATGTCATGTGCACTGCTAGATTTTGCATACTTACACTTATCACAATTTTTGAAATACATACGAAGTTGAGTCTCTGAATTCCTGTTCCCTTATATGCATGTGATGGGTTATTCTGGATTACAGAGCAGGAGTCAATTATGGCTAAAACTATGTTTCAAGGACACGCCTCCGTGGAACGTCTGAGTGTAACGTCTTTTGGGAAATGTATGTAATTAATATTGGTGTGGTTAAGGTTTGTAACTCTGAGGATTATTTGTTCTTGGTTTAATTATTTAATCAATACCAACTTACATGTACTTAACTGGAATGTAAATGAGTTCTAAATGTGTATAATTACCAAGGACAAAGATTTACTATTTGACGTGCACTGCTACTTGTTTAAAAACCTTCATGGGTACAAACCTTTCAACAAAGGTGTCTTAATATCATACGTTGAAAAGATTTCTCATAAAGAATTTATTTTGATATTTTGTTTTTGCATGTATAGTTTAGGTATACATTTATTCATTTGCACATGTATGAGAGATATGGGTATATTTGATATAATGATAAACAGTTCTAATGTGAAAATTTCCTATAACAACACAAATAAGCAGCAACAAATCATAATACTTGTTTACGTAGCAACCTCTATAATGAAAATTACACGTTTTTGTCCTCTTGCACTCTACGAGTGTATTAAACATTAACTTGAAGAATTGAAGTATTGTTAAAAACGCATTTCTTTTTAGCCTTGTGCGCATCTTGATGTATGTATTACTCACACAAACTTTATTATACACATTTATGACAGTGACAGATGTTTCTTAAAAGTACCCTATGGCCAAAAAGGTGTATTTCTAGGGTTTGCACATACTTTCTCCTGACATCATTGAAAAGTCGGAACCATTGTATCTGCTAACGGAACACCTCTTTATCTTTATGCAAGTATCTTCAAAATGGAATTCACATACATGCATGAAGCGAGTGGGATGACTGTTTATTTTAAGGGATGAATCTGCAATGTGTATTTACAAAACTTGAGGATGTGGACTCTTTTTAAGACGAAATTACTGAAATTACTAAAAAGGAATCATGGCGAGATAAGTACTGTTGTACTCAGAGGAGGTTTTCACAATATCTCACGATGCAATGCAACATTGTACAATATTCCTGCAAATCCAATTCAACTCCTATACTTCTGTACAGGTTTCTGACGTTTTTGAGGTGTCAGCAATGTGGGTAAACACTGGGCTATTGTGAAAAGAAACACATCCCTGGATAGATATGAATGAGTACTATTCAATGGAATTCTCAAATTCTATAATATCTAAGTGTATCAGAATAATGCATTGTGGGATATTCTGAAAACCTCCTCTGTGTTGTACTTTAAGCCTACAAATGTACTGTTCATATACCACTCTAAGAATGTCGAGTCTTAAAAGATTGGTTGACCAAAAATTCAAAATAGTTTTACTCAGGATATTAACATAGAGCACAAGGTACGCCTAACGCACACTAATTTTGTTCCATTCGATTTAACCACTCCAGTTCATAGAATTTGAAAAAGATTATAATTTTTTATATATGCGATCTATTTTTCAAGGAAAAAGTGGCCATACCAATAGCCTGGAAAGGGAGCGTTACTAATTGTCTCAACAAAAGGACATAGCTTGTAAGTAAGTGAAACATAATGGCCTCCATTTTATTGTTTTTTTACTTTTTTTTTGAGATTGGAAACTCACTGGAGAGAAATTGTTGTGTCGATATCTATGTTTTCAGGGTCTGTGGTTACAAGAACGACATTAATACAACTCTCGAGTGGTTGCATCTGACCTTATTTACATAAATACAAATTAGCTGACACTTTATTGGGTTATTCTAATAGTATTTATACTTGCGAGTCTGTTTGCATGTTTTTAAGATATTTGGTTGCAATATCATTATTGCATGGATATTTGCTTCTGACATAATTTTGCATAGAATCACATCAAAATTGCCGCCATTTTGATGTTGTTTTAACAAATATCTCTGAAAAGAAAAAAAGTCTAGGAACGTTGCCTCAGCAAACAGGTAGAAATAAATATAACACAATTGTAAGAACGGTCAGGATGTTAGGATCAAGTTTGTCCGTTGTGGACATTTTTTTATATCAAAATAATTGCCAAAATACTTGTATTTATTTCCCACCGATATTTCAGTTTGAAATTATGAAATGTGCAAAACAATCACTATCAAGTAAATATCATTGGACAGAAGCAATTTCTAATCAAACTATGTCATTCACATGTTTAAAATTCAAAATGGCGCTCAAACTTATCGCTAAAATGTGACTTTCAGTAGTAAGCCCGTTGATTTCGGAGGATTTGACCTGTGACCCCAAAATGGCGGAACTTCCGGTTTGAGGCATGATGGGAAAAATTCAAAATGGCGGGTGGCGGGAAATTCAAATTTTTTATCGATTTTATTGATTTTATTGATTTTCAGTGATTGATTTTTACCGGTTTTAGGTCGTATTAATGACGTTTTTATACGTTTTGAGCCTAAAATACGTAATTTTAGCTGAATTCGGGGTATTTTAAGCCGTATTTTAGTTAATTTATCTCAGTTTGGGGCGTTTTTAGCCTAATTTTCTTTCTTGGACTTTACCAGTTACCAAGCAAAGTGAAATAAAGAGAAGTTTGATCAGTTCCACCTGATGATAGAAAAAAATCTTTATTACATCACGTTTGTGTCTTTTATTTTGGAAGATGTGTTGTTTGAATGCTTCTTACGTATCTTAAATATATAGACAAGAAGAATGAGATTCGAAATCATTATACATCATTACCAACATGTAATTAGGGTTTAATAAAGGTATCTAATTAACCCGGATATCTTAAAAGATAAATCGATCAAATTACTGTCAAAAGAATTGATGCGTAGGCTCCAATGATAGATTTGATAAAGTGATTCACATGGGTACATTCATGTTAGAGTCTCAAAGCTTACAACCAACTGTCATCTGTATTCAATTTAGCACTCCATTTAATATTGTATTTTGCATTGTGCCTTTATGAATGAACTAGATATTTTAATTGAATGATGAGACATACGAATGGATTGTAGTGGATCGTAATCCATAATGAAAAAATGACGGTGCTAAACATTTGGAAAACAAGTATTTTTAAATGTCGTAAACTACAAACAGGATATATCAATATATATTGATATATACAGCGTGAGTCAAAATGAAGTTGACCGAGATACAAAACTGTATAACAAAAGAACTACTGATATTTAAAACAATTGTTACGCACCTTGGAAATGTGCAGACTCTTCTGCTTATTTTGAAAAAAGAATAAAGGAAATCGGCAATTCCCAGGAGAAGTTATGCCTGTTTTAGTAAAAAAAAACCCGCATTTTACAAGCTGTCCATGGAATTGACGAGCGAACAAAATGCAAAGTAAGTAATTCAGCTGTGCAGTCACCTGTTACTAATACACTGTCTTCTTTCGGCAAAGATTGATGCAGTTTGGAGGTCTGTTATTTGTATTCACAATCCAAGTCTCAGATCGTCATGGTCCTCTTTTGCACTGAACAATTCTGGCTTACAATTTGCTTTAGCTTTGCTCTGCAAAATGTCTTTGAACCTCTGAAGCCTGTGTGTTTTCAATTAGGTTTCAACTACGAACTACCTTGTAAGAAGGTCACACGATGTACAACTTCCAGTACCAACGTTTAGCTTTACAAATTAAGTGTCAGGCAGGTTTTAAACTGGTTTCATGCATACAATTGGTTGATATTTGAATTTGAACTCCTGCATCAAAATCCTTGTTGTTAAATGGTTCTGTTTAAGTTTTCCTTTCATTTAAAGATCAGCATATCATCGACAGCTTTTCCTATGAATGGCCAATCTCATTGATTCAATGTTTAAATATCAGTCAAAGGAAGGGTAAGGTATTCATAAACATGTAATTACGCTGCTCCATCAAGGGTTTACTTTGCATATTTAATTGGTTTGCTTAATTATTCCGTGGACAGCTTGAAAAATGTTTTTTAACTAAACCAAGCATAACTTCTCTTAAGAATTACCGATTTCCTTCATTTTTTTTTTCAAATAAGCAGAAGACTCTGCATATTTCCACAGGGCTTACCATAGGTTCTGAATATCAGTGGTTCTTTTGTTATACAGATTTGTATCTCGGTCAACTTCATTTTGACTCACGCTTTATATATTGATATTAATATATATATCACTTGACATCATAACAAATTACAATGCCGTACCTTATTTAGCTGTTGATGCAAACAACTTATTTCAGAAGGAGCTTAGGGGAACAAAAAGTGTGTTGTTGATTTTTTCCCTTATGTTGAGGTTGCAAATCTGAACATCAAATCAACTGAACCTGATTAACGTAATATGTCTCTCTTTCAAACGATTGAAGCATGCTCCTTTCATCACAAGGAAGGTGTGAAAACCTAAAATGTTCAGATATTGAAATGTGGTACACACATTAAGCATACACTTATTTAAGCAGTATAAAGCAAAGTTTTATTCAATTCAAATAACTTTAATTTTTGAATTATATCCATGGATTATATTGTAATCAATGCTTATGTGATTCAAATTTTGAGATACTTTATTTCAAGCAATTAAATGACCAAGCAAAATATTAACATATTTACATAGAGAGTTTTTATGTGATCATACATAAAATAAACATTGATAGCAAAGTATAGCACACATGAAGTCAGAAACACTAAGAAAATGACTTGAACTTGCAAACAATTTTCTTAAAAGATTAAAAAAATAACGTAGAAGCTAAAGGTTAACATTGGAATGACCAGTTAATATACCTAAACATCGTGCTATTGGCTTTAACTGTATTTGCTTATGTTACATAAAATAAGTACTAATAATAACATCAATCACAAATTTTAGCGACTGTAGTACAAGGTGTAATGAACATCGTGTCTTAATACCTAGATAAAAATGATTGTGTTTGCACAACATCTTTAAAGAATATATTCAAGAAAAAATTGTTAAAGGAATCAGGACAGGATAGGTTACGCTACTAGCTAGCTGTAAATACTATTCACATAACACTCCAGGGAGGCTATGCGTAGCAAGATAAGTTAAATATTATTTGAACTGACGTTATTATTGCTTTCAAGAAATAACATTTATTTTTCGTAGATTCACGTATCAATATGGGTGTCTATGAATCCCGCTAGAAAAAAAATGTTCTAAGTGAAAAGAGTATGATTACACACAGTCATTATTCAGTAGGTATCATCGACTCTGGTAAAGAGCAAGAACAGAACAAAGTCAGAGAAAAAACAACAACACACAAATGAAATTGAATTAAAGATAAGAATAAAGAAATACAATCGTCTAATGCCTTGGGAATAGGATGATTGTATGGTTGTTTAAATGTTGCCTTATTGGCGCTGATTAAGTTGTGTTTGTTTAAATGTTCTTAATAATGTAACAATTCGAGCAATTTAACCTGAAATAAATCATTTAAAATATGATAAGAATAACAATAACCCAAAAAATGCAATTTTGCACATTGTTTTGATATACAGTGTACACTCTTAAAATTAGTTTGCTCTTTGTTGAGAAAAAAAAGGTCACAGCTCTTTGTTGAGTAAAATCTTACTCAACATTGAGTAAATCTTACTCGGTTGAGTCAATATTACTCAACGTTGGGCACATCTTACTCAATGTTGAGCAAAGTTTTCCCAACGTTGAGTAGGATTTTACTCAACAAAATGAGCTGTGACCTTTGAGTAAAATTTTCAACAAGAGTTAAATAATTTTAAGAGTGTAAAGTTGTCAATCACTAACGGGTACTGGTATTTTCATATTACATATTTTCTTTTGGTAGTTATATAAGATAGCAGACTCTTTTTGTTTGCATATGCTTCGCTGAGAACATATCCAAGTGCTTTTGCTCCAGGGTAATGTAAAAATTAATCAACACTCTTCCTATAAAATACTATTACTGACGGAAACTTATTATTAAAAGGGGTTTTAAAATACTCTTTGGCCAAAAATAAACAACATCGACTCCGCATAAGAATATATATAAGAATATGCCTTCTGGTCAAGCTTTTGTCTATCATGTATACAACGTATATAGTGATAGGGAATTCAAAGCAGTTTTTTTTATAAACTTTTGAATTACCTGGAGTGAATTCGGATGACAAGGGAATTGATTCTTTGTCACAGCATAGAACATTGCCAATAAAATAAATTCACTGTACGTATAAGGTTACCGACCTTGGAGTATGTCTTGATGACGATTAGAAAGTTACACTGATCTGAATAAATTATTATCAAACAAGGATAGTATGTTAAAACATAAAGAACAAATAACATGAATCGTTAAACATTTCCAAATAATTTTGAAGCGGGAAAACGCCATAATCGCAAAACCTTAAAGGCATAGACAGGTATGGATCTTTTGATGTCTGATAAATTGTAAATGGTGATATTTTCACACTTTATTAAAGCTCAACCCCATTGGGCTTTTTTATTACATCGGCGAAGTATTCAAGACGTAAGTTGAGTAATTTTACGCAAGGTTCAATGATTAAGAGAACAATGGTGGTGCAATAAGTGATGATCATTGAAATGTTGTCTTGGCGATGACGCAAACGATAAAACCTTTTTTAGGCGCAGCGGCGGATTTAAGGAAAAGGACCCTGTCAGCAACTTAAGATGGGAGCCCTTTTTAAAACAAAAAATAGTCGGGGGAAAATATGGAATTTTTTAATATGCGCGCGTAGCGCGCGAAAAAAAACCCTGTTAAATCTTTTAATTTCAGCTAAAAATTGCTTAAAAATCTTGAAATTCGCTCAAAAAATTGTTAATTTTTACTTTAAATTGATATAATCATTACTTTAATTTCGCACGAAGCGCGCAATTTCCCCCCCCCCCCCATTTTTTGTTTAAATCAAACAAATGGAAAATTGAGTGAAATTTGTGTCAGTGCCCCTTGTTCCTTACTGGTAAAAGTGACCCCCATGAAATGTTTCCTTTGGCCATCGCAATTTGTAAGGGGATAAAATTGTGTGGGCACGGTGTTCTACTCGACCCCACGATGTTGCAAGAACACTTGTCTTCTTATAAGTATTATTCAAGGGGGTCAGCAGCGTGGTGACTTTGCTGACTCTTAAAGACCCCTCTTTGGATCTAAGAAACTCCAAGGTTCCTTTAATGTGAAATACATTATCCATTATAATACCCCACCGAAATTCGGTATACCCCGAAATTCACGATAGACCCCATCTTCGTGCGTAAAATTTAGGTTACCCAACATTTTTATAAACAATTTTGTATGGGCCCTGTGGGGACCCAGTGTCCTTCACAGGCCCTTGATGGTGTGAAAGAACACTGGTTTCTCTATAAAATGTGGAAAAAACTCTGTAAAATTATGAAATGTGCAAAACAATCACTATCAAGTACATATCATTGGACAGAAGCAATTTCTAATCAAACTATGTCATTCACATGTTAAAAATTCAAAATGGCGCTCAAACTGATCGCTAAAATGTGACTTTCAGTAGTAAGCCCGGGGATTTCGGAAGATTTGACCTTTGACCCCAAAATGGCGGAACTTCCGGTTTAAGGCATGATGGGAAAAATTCAAAATGGCGGGTAGCGGGAAATTCAAATTTTTTTGATTTTCAGTGATTTTATTGATTTTTACCGGTTTTAGGTCGTTTTTATGACGTTGAGCCTAAATTACGTTATTTTAGCTGGTTTCGGGGTATTTTAAGCCGTATTTGAGATATCTCAGTTTGGGGCGTTTTGAGCCTAATTTAATGTGTTTTAACATGTTTTATGGTATTTTGCGTCTAATTTTAGGGTAACTTTGGAAATAAAATAAGGTGAAATGTTGAATTTTTTATGGGGTGAAATAAGAGTAATATTTAATAAAACTCGGGCGTGATGTCGTGGATTTTTCGAGGTTTAGGATAAGATTGGTCAAATTAAGTTTAACATTGAATCAAATAGGGTATAATTTGAAAATTTTGAAGTATTTTAGGTAAATTGAGCGTGATGACGTCGAGTGTTTTGCTAGTTTTAGGATAAGATCGGATAAATTTTGGAAAAAATGGGCTAGACATGTTATATATTTTGGGCGAAATGTTTAGTTTTTATGAATTGTGGGGTTATCTGGAGTTGGAGAAATGGGCGTAATGTAGAGTATTTTGGGTTTTTTTTGTATGTGAATCCGAGTTTTTGGTTATTTTGAGTACAATTTCTGGCAATTAATTTAATCTTAAAACACCTACATGTATTTATCACACCAGTGAGCACCATTATCAACAACAAACTTGTGGATATAATGTTTATTCTAGGTTCTGTGACCATTTAAAAGGGACATTTTTCAATATTTCGGTCACAAACGATACTTTGGAATCGTCCCCAAGAGCTAACTGTCATTAATATTGTGTTTGTATTCACAGACCCAGAAGCATAGTTGTAGACACTAAAATTTACATTTAAGTATATCCGATTTCAAGATGTGGTCAAAAATCTGTGAAATCGCTGCCATTTTAAATTTTCTTTCTTGGACTTTACCAGTCACCAAGCAAAACGAAAAAAAGAGAAGTTTGATCAGTTCCACCTGATGATAGAAAAAAAATCTTTATTACATCACGTTTGTGTCTTTTATTTTGGAAGATGTGTTGTTTGAATGCTTCTTACGTATCTTAAATATATATTAAAAACAGTGAAAACAGCACCAACTGACCAGCAAGGGAACTTTGGATGGATCACAATAGATTCAAAAGATAAGTAAAAACAATGGGAAATAGGTTAAAAACAATTTATTGACTTATCAACATCCAAAGGGGTATATATAATACTGAAAAACATAATATGTTTTTTAGTATTGTATATACCCCTTTGGATGTTGATAAGTCAATAAATTGTTTTTAACTTAAATATATAGACAAGAAGAATGAGATTCGAAATCATTATACATCATTACCAACATGTAATTAGGTCGTTAATAAAGGTATCTAATTAACCCGGATATCTTAAAAGATAAATTGATCAAATTACTGTCAAAAGAATTGATGGTTTAGCTATTATGAACTGCATTCGAAATGCGTAGGTTCCCATGATAGATTTGATAAAGTGATTCACATGGGTACATTCATGTTAGAGTTTCAAAGCTTACAACCAACTGTCATCTGTATTAAATGTAGCATTCCATTTAATATTGTATTTTGCACTGTACCCTTAAGCTCAATTCATACTCGGCCTCCAAACAAATTTTTTTCCCACTACCAAACATTTGGTCGTGACGTCACCAAATATTTGCCATCGGATTTAAACTATGAACAAACATTTGGTCCAGCGTATATTGCAATTCAATAACATGTGCAATCTAGCGCGAAATTTTGTTTGGTCTGAACTCGGTGTTGAAGTTCTTTTGTTTGGAGTCACTCGTCATTTTTACGTCACGACCAAATGTTTGGTAGGAAAAAATTTGTTTGGAGGCCGAGTATGAATTGAGCTTTATGAATTAACTAGATATTTTAATTGAATGATGAGACATACGAATGGATTGTAGTGGATCGTAATCCATAATGAAAAAATGACGGTGCTAAACATTTGGAAAACAAGTATTTTTAAATGTCGTAAACTACAAACAGGATATATCAATATATATTGAATATCACTTGACATCATAACAAATTACAATGCCGTACCTTAGTTAGCTGTTGATGCGAACAACTTATTTCAGAAGGAGCTTAGGGGAACAAAAAGTATGTTGTTGATTTCTTTCCCTTATGTTGAGGTTGCAAATCTGAATATCAAATGAACTGAACCTGATTAACGTAATCAAGGTAATATGTCCCTCTTTAAGACGATCCAAGCATGCTCCTTTCAGCACAAGGGAGGTGTGAAAAACTAAAATGTTTAGCGATTGACATTTGGTACACACATCAAGCATATACTTATTTAAGCAGTATTAAGATAAGTTTTAGTCAACTCAATTATAATCATGGAATATATTGTAATCAATGCTTGTGTGCTTCAATTTTTTGAGATACTTTATTTCAAGCAATTAAGTGACCAAGCGAAATATTAACATAATTACATAGAGAGTTGTAAAGTGATCAAACCCAAAATAAATATTGATAGCAAAGTATAGCACACATGAAGTCAGTAACACTAAGAAAATGACTTGAACTTGCAAACGATTTTGTTAAAAAAATTTAAAAAAATAACGTAGAAGCTAGAGGCTGAAATTGGAATGACCAGTCAATATACCTAAACATCGTGTCATTGACTACAACTGTACTTTCTTATGTATCATAAATACGTACTACCATCACTCATAAATTTTGAACATAAAATAATGAACATCGTGTCTTATTACCAAAATAAAAATGTTTGTGTTTGCACAACATCGGTAAAGGATATTTTCAAGAAAAAATTGTTAAAGGAATCACGATAGGATAGGTTACGCTACTAGGCTATAAATACTATTCACATAACACTCCAGGGAGGCTATGCGTAGTAAGAAGCTGCAAGAGAAGTTGAACATTATTTGAACTGACGTTATTATTGATTTCAAGAAAGAATTTATATTTCAGGTAGATTCACATATCAATATGGGTGTCTATGATTCCCACTAGAAAAAGAAAAGTATGTTCTAAGTGAAAAGAAGTATGATTACCCACAGTCATTATTCAGTAGGTATAGAGCAAGAAGAGCAAGAACAGAACAAAGTCAGGGAACAAAAAAACCCCCAAAAACCACAAATGAAATTGATTTAATGATAAGAAGAAAGAAATACAATCGTCTAATGCCTTGGGAATAGGATGATTGGATAGTTGTTTAAATGTTGCCTTATTGGCGCTAATTAAAGTTGTGTTTGTTTAAATATTCTTAATAATGTAACAATTCAAATAATTTGACCTGCGGGTCACAATTAAAATGTGAAATAATCATTTAAAATATGATAAGAATAACAATAACAAAAATAATGCAATTTTGCACATTGTTTTGATATGCAGTATACACTCTTAAAATTAGTTTGCCCTTTGTTGAGTAAAAAGGTCACAGCTCATTGTTGAGTAAAATCTTACTCAACATTGAGTAAATCCTACTCGGTTGAGTCAATATTACTCAACGTTGGGCACATCTTACTCAATGTTGAGCAAAGTTTTCCCAACGTTGAGTAGGATTTTACTCAAAAAAATGAGCTTTGACCTTTGAGTAAAATTTTACTCAACAAGAGTAAAATAATTTTAAGAGTGTAAAGTTGTCAATCACCAACGGGTACTGTTATTTTCATATTACATATTTTCTTTTGGTAGTTATATAAGATAGCAGACTGTTTTTGTTTGCACATGCTTCGCTGAGAACATATCCAAGTGCTTTTGCTCTAGGGTAATGTAAAAAGTAATCAAGACTCTATATATAAAATACTATTACTGGCGGAAACTTATTATTAAAAGGGTTTTTAAAATACTCTTTGGCCAAAAACAAACAACACCGACTCCGCATAAGAAAATATATAAAAGAATATGCCTTCTGGTCAAGCTTTTGTCTATCATGTATACAACGTATATAGTTGATAGGGAATTCAAAGCATTTTTTTTAATAAACTTTTGAATTACCTGGAGTGAATTCGGAAGACAGGGGAATTGATTCTTTGTCACAGCATAGCACATTGCCAATAAAATGAAGTCACTGTACGTATAAGGTTACCGACCTTGGAGTATGTCTTGAAGACGATAAGGAAGTTACACTGATCTGAATAAATTATTATCAAACATGGATAATATGTCAAAACATAAAGAACAAACAACATGAATCGTCAAACATTTCCAAATAATTTTGAAGCGGGAAAAAACCGTCATCGTAAAACCTTGAAGGCACAGACAGGTATAGATCTTTTGATGTCTGATAAATTGTAAATGGTGATAATTTCACACTTTATTAAAGCTCAACCCCATTGGGCTTTTTTATTACATCGGCGAAGTATTCCAGGCGTAAGTTGAGTAACTTACGCAAGGTTCAATGATTAAATGAACAATGGTGGTGTAATAAGTGATGATCATTGAAATGCTGTCTTGGCGATAACGCAAACGATTATAAAACCTCTTTTAGGCGTAGCGGTGGATTTAAGGAAAAGGGCCCTGTCAGCAACTTAAGATGGGGGCCTTTTTGAAAACCAAAAATAGTCGGGGAAAATATGGAATTTTTTAATATGCGCGCGTAACGCGCGAAAAAAAACCCTGATAAATCTTCTTATTTCAGCTAAAGATTGCTTGAAAATTTTAAAATTCGCGCAAAAATGGTTAATTTTGAATCAAAATTGATATAATTATTATCTTTAATTTCGCCCGAAGCGCGCAATTTTTTTTGCCATTTTGTGTTAAATCAAAGAAATTTTCCTGGGGTCCATCGCAATTTCTAAGGGGATAAAATTGTATGGGCCAAGTGTTCTACTCGAGCCCATGCTGTTGCAAGAACACTTGTCTTCTTAAAAGTATTATTGAAGGGGGTAGGCAGTGTTGTGACTTTGCTGACTCTTAAAGATCCCTCTTTGGATCTAAGAAACTCCGAGGTCTTTTTAATGTGAAATACATTATCCATTATAATACCCCACCGAAATTCGGTATACCCGAAATTCATGATAGACCCCATCTTCATGCGTAAAATTTAGGTTACCCAACATGCTAATAAACAATTTTATATGGGGCCCTGTGGGGACCTAGTGTCCTTCACAGGCCCTCGATGGTGTGAAAGAACACTGGTTTCTCTATAAAATGTGGAAAAAACTCTGTGACAGATATTATTTTGTTTTTTCCCTCTTTCCTTTTCCTTTTCTTTTCTTCTTCTTCTTCTTCTTTTTTTTTGTTTTTTTTTTTTGGGGGGGGAGGGGGAGCCCTTAGGGTAATTTTTAAGGGGGTCCGGTCAGTAACTGCTGACATTGCTGACATTGTGATACATTCGGTCAATCGGGAAATGTTCAAGAAAGTATTGATTGGGTACACGAATCATTGGCAAAATTAATTGAACAAATGAGATTAAAACAAATAGCAAGAATTCACTAGCTTAATCCATCTACACTGTTATACTGTTGGGCAATTTTTTAGAGTTGGTTAAACTATGAACAACCCAATTGTTGGGTAAATAATATTAACCAACTGTTGATGAAATTTTACCCAATATTTGGGTAATTAGCTAAAACCTTTACCCAACAGTTAGGTAATTAGCCAACATTGTACGCAACGTTGGTAATTATTTACCCAGAAGTTGGGTTGTTCATAGTTGAACCAACGTTGGGTAAATTATTTGCCCAACGTTCTAACAGTGTACAAAGAAGTTCAGTTTTAGTTTTAAAGATGTCTTTAAAACGTTTCTTCAACACAACTTGAGATTCAAAAAATCATTTATACATCATCGTAAACATGATTTCAACACGGATAGATATCGAAAAACCTGCTATTGGGTTATTTTATGAACTCACTTGATCAAATAACTGTTTATAATACATGTATTTTCCGGTGTTTTTTTTGAGGGCCTAATAATTCCCAAAAAGTGGGCTTTTCATCATACCACCTACAGAGATGTTCCTAGATGCAAGTTACATTGTATGAGTCTAAAACATAGAATCTAAGGTTTAGAAAATAATTAAAAAATGTTTTCTTAATCATTCTGCCATCTTTATTCTGCATAGCAATAACAGTCACAACTGTGTTGTGACAATTCTATTCAATGATTCAATGTAATGTTGCGTTATGGAAGAACTAGATCTTTTCATTGATTGAAGAGACATAATGAAACTAGATGACAGTGTTAAATATTTAAAATACAAAATGTCTTGAAATACGAGGAGAATGTCTATATATAAGCCGAAACATTGTCGTGATGCGGCTACAACATGTGAATACTTATTTATCTACATTGATACATGTTCGTTCACCTTGATAATAAACCAGATCACATTTAAAAATATCTGGTTAACTGTGTCACAATTTCTAACTTAAAGCTTGATAATAAAGTTGCAAATGAATTTTTATAAAAAAAAAGTAAGCAGTATTGCCTCCTTTGAATTGATTTACGTTGTTTGAATATAGACTAATCGCACTCAAGAGCGTAATCTTTGTAACGGCTCTACCGTTTAGATAATAAACCAGATCGAGATCGCATTTAGGAATATCTGGTTAACTTTGTCACAATTAGTAACTTAAAGCTTGTTAATTAAGTTGCAAATGGATTTATATTAAACTTTTGTTGTATTTTGTTTACTTTTCTTTGTGATATTTCTCTTTTGCTTTTTACCACCTTGTTTTCATTTAAAATTGATCAAAATGATTAAAGTTGATAAAATGATAGCTTAGTGCGTAATAATCTTGTCTCTTTGTACCTTTTATCTTTCGTATTTCGGGGTCACTTATCGATATGGTTACCGCTATATCTATATTATTGCTTACAATTAACGCAAAGATGAGTTGAAATAGCAGTTACATAAATTTTCTTAGACCCATTTTTTTAAGATTCAGCGTCCCTGATTTGGGATTTGTTCGTGATAGAAATGTGTTAAGAACGTAACTTTGTCAAGTGAAAGATTAACATCATTCCTTTAAATAAAATGTATTGAACACACATGGTTATTTAGGGGATATTTTCTGACCAGATCAAATGTATTCCTTTTCTTTTCCATGAAGAAAGATACAATCTCCATTTTGACTTGGCCGTTATCATTATTTATGTAACGAGTTAATGACATTGTGATATATAATATGTTGTTTGCTCATTCCAATATCAGCTTTAAGCTTTTGGTCAAACTTAATCCCTGAAAATGTTTGTACATATAGGTTACCAGCAATTTTTATTTCTGAATTTTAGTTTCAAATTATTAGAATTGAAGTTTTACTCAGGTCATGGGCGTTTTGAGATCTTCACTATTTGGAAGTGATGGTGTTATCACAAACCTATACCCCTGCTTAGACATCCATTTATAACATATATTTTTATGGGGTAGTGTCTTCTCTTTCTATTGATAACAAAACCATGAAAATCGGTTGAGGCATTATGTAATTATGATGTCATATGTACTTCGAAACCGGAAAGTTATGAGTTTAAGAAAACGTGGCCTTCTAAACAAACTCTTTGCTGTAAAAATTCGAAATATCGAGGGTTTTTTGCTTATAAACAATGAAAATGTTGTTTCTAAGATGTTCTATTAGTTTCGGTCTATACCATACAGTTTTCTTTTTTCAAAATGCGACCTTTTTGTGGTGGCAAAAATCCATTCTTACTTACAATTTTTTTACAGTATGTGCCAATAAAAAACGCAAGATTTGGAAACAAAAATATTAAAATATAAGCGAGCGATTTATATCATTAAATCACCATTGATATTAAAAAAGAGGTTCTTCCCTTCATTATGTTTTTTATTTCATCCAATTTGGACATTCCTGTCTGGAGACACAGTGCATTGAAAATGGACCACAAATTTCAATCTGGTCCGAATTGTGAAAATCAGATGAAGTCTGTTAATCCAGCTAGGGTGATATGCATCCTATAAATGAGCACCTTTAAACTGGCTTAAGTCATTTTGCAATTTGTGTAGCTTGCAAAGGATTGTTCATTAATTACTTTTATTGAAAACCAATCAAGTTATCAAGTTGAGAAGAATTTAAAAGAATTATTATCAATAAAGAAATACTTTTAGTTGTTGTACATCAGTCAGCATCAACACTAAAACAAACAAAAAGTCAAGGGCTTTTGTATGTTGACCTCTTATTGTAAAACCAAAAGCATGAATCAGGGGCAGTACTGGGTTGCAATTCTAACAAACTCTAAACATTACATTTTGGAGAGATAACAACAAGTATTGTTATTTCTTACAATTGAGGACCCTAGAACCAGAAGGGGGTTAAGTCACATTGAGTACAAACTGAGAAAATGGCACAAACACCATATCATTTGTGTTGTCTTGAGTGGTATTGCTGTATCTCGCAGTGACTCTTACACATGCTCTGATCATCAAATTACTACAAAATTTGTACAGAATGTAGAAATGAGAATTCTGTAGCAGGAAATTGACACAACTCAATTTTCAAGATTTTGTGACTTAACCCCCTTCTAGTTCTAGGGTCCTGAATTGTAAAGTTTCTCTGATTGGCTTTTATTATAACACTAAACACAAATGGAACTAAGTGATATCATTTTCATCTGGAGATTAAGCTACTTTGCTTTTATGCTTTTCTTATGAAATTGGACCACCTCATTTATTAAGGGCTTCACAGAAATTGTCATAACTTCAGAACCAAAGGTCCAAATTTTACAAAATAAAAAGCTCTTTGAAGATCAGATTATGTACAATAAAATTTAAGAATTTTTTTATATTTCTTATAGCCTAATTCTCTCAGAAAAAATCGTACACAATCTTGTGTTTTTATTGTCACACACTGTACGCCAAAATTACCAAAAAGGATGAACTTAATATTTACACAGAAGCCTTGGGTCATATTCGTTTTTATGTGATAGGATATCATTGGTAGACAACCATCCCTCCTTTGCTAATATCGATACCTTTTCTATAAAAGTGTGTTCGAGGCCTTTGAATTTGTCATGAAAAGATTCATACTTGAATGTTTTGTCATGTCATACAATAATCCAATGTAATCTTCTATTCTGATATGAATAATTGATTTGTAAAACTGCTTAGGTCCATTTTATACTTACGAGAAGAGAAAAAAAAAACATTTTCCATTTGAATAGAATAATGTCTTGTTCGTATGTAGATCGAATGTAGTGATTGGATGTAGTGAGGAATTGGCTGGAGAAATTCTGACACATACTGTAGTTCAAAAAATTATGCACATTACTTGATGACTTTTATTTATATTTTTCTTTTATTATATGATTATTTTCAAAACACCCCTAAATGGACCAGAAAGGGTTCTTTACCCTAAACACGATTACTAAAGCTTTGGGAAGGGAACCATTTTGGAACAATCGCCAATGAACTTGCCGTTTAAAGTTCTTGGTTAAATATATATTAAACAATGATTTAAGGCAAGACAAAATCATGTGTAAATACAAAAGATGGATTAAATCGAAAAACTATTCTAGTACAAATTTTTGTTCTTGAATTGTACTAAAATTGTACTGTACTATAATGCCGAATGTTTACCTTAGATATCTGACCTGGATAATTGAGGTAACATTATCGGTGACTGCTGTGCAATAGAGCGTTAGTGTGGCTACCAGACACGGTACCTCCGTATGTGTTTGGTAATAGCGATATTTCAGTCCGGTAGGTTTCTTTTCATACCTACGGTGATTCTTTTGTTCTCAATCGTTATGGAACAAAAGGTATGAAAAGAAACCTACCGGACTGAAATATCGCTATTAGGACAAGGTCTTATCAAAACTGAATACATAATGTGCCGTACTAGTAGATACTTCACTTACCCAGAAACTGGGCGGTGA
>JXSR01S015178.1:47539-60257 GCA_000969725.1 Ophiothrix spiculata | reverse complement strand
ATATAGCAATTATGTACTATAACAAATATCTAACAATGTCTAAAAAAGTAAACTACAAGGTCAAATATCACACTATGATTAGGATATTGACATGGAAATGCTATTTTAGTGATGTGAAAGCATTTTCAGAAATTTGTTAGTCCATCCAGATGGACCTCTCAATAGAACGCGCCTACGGCGCTCGCTTGTGAGGTCCATCTAGATGGACTAAAATTTGTATGCGTTTATATTTTATAAATATGATTAACAGAAGGCAGCTATGGAGTTGGGATGTTCTTATTCTAGCGTATTCAATTGATTTGTGCGATTTTAAGTCTGTAATATTGTGATATATTTTTTCATCTATGAAATCATCACTTGTTTATGCAAAGACTGTTTCTTATTATGGTATACGTGAATTATGTGTTTTAAGTTGAAGCAAGATTTTTATCTGACATATTAGCGACTGTTTTTGATTCACACCCTAGTCTGATAAGGATTTCAGGTTTACACTTCAAAATTTGAAACTTGTGAACCTGTGTTGAACCTGTATTGCTAATCCATGGTCCATGTGTTATGTATGTACCATAAATTAGATAGGCCTACTTAAAAAAAATGAGTGAGTGGGCTGTATCTTGGTGACCTGAACTTTGGAACAAATAGTCCCTAACAATTTGAATAGAAATTTTCTGTGAGATTGTTTAGTTCAGATTTTGTCTGTTGAATAATTTCAATTAATCTCAATCACATGTTCGGTTTTGACAAAAAGGGAATTTGTTCCGCTATGATACATTTGTGCTTAATAGGACATTGTTTATACTTTGTGTGTTTGTGATAAAGAAACATTACAATCCCTATTTTATGACTTCTTAGTTGAATTTATGATGTAAAAATAAATATTACCGAATGATAAATTGTCACTGTATCATGTCATAATTCATGACCTGATTTTCCCATGTATCAGACTTTCCACGATGTATTCAGTGATAATGTTATTTTTTATTCAATGTGAACTTGAAATCAATGAGGCATGCCAGTATAGCACATCAATATAATCCGTGTATTACCAATTTTTAAAATGGCTGCCATGATTTGACTTGCGAACACTTGTCGAGCTGATCCCTGAGCTGTCTTGGTTGGCAAAGTGCCTAGCTGTTCTGTGACCCCGATGGGTTGAATAACAAATTACAGCATAGCTAGAACCACAGGGTTTTATATTCAACTCTCCTTGAGTCATATCAACGCATCAGGAAGTCGTGGAAATTGTTCAGGAAAACAGAACAGGATAAGCTCAAAAAATTGGCTGTGTTTTGATGCATTCTCAACAAGGTTCTTTTATGTTGAAAGTTAGTGGGTGAATAAATAAGGATCGGCTTAGAATACTTATTTGCTGATTTTTCATGAATTTTAAATTGTGACATTTATTATTCAGTACTGAATTCATAGCACTGTACTTTATATATCAGAACAAGAGTGTTTACACTTTTTATCCATTTTTTTTTCATTTTTCCAATATTCGATAGACAATGGAAGGTTTATTCCTCATGAGGTCACTGTGATCAGGGGTTGTAATTCCTGGAAGTGGTATTATTATCTGCTATGTCTTGTTAGATTAATTTATCAGTGTAAACAATATTGATATTGAACCTGAAAATTATATTTATGGGCTCTGTGTAGCATTGGGTTTAATAATTCTTGTTGAAAAATACCAGAAGGATTTGTTTCAAATTAATTATTTAGCTTGCTGGCATCATGTTCCACATTTATTTATTTTTTTCAATAGGGCCTACAGTAATTTTAAAAGCAAAACAGTGTGCACTTTACCACTTTAAACTTGTATGAAATCTTGTGATATTTTTTTTTAAGATCCAAAAGTTTGCCAACTGTTGAAGAGGAACTTAAATTGAAATTTTCATATGCATTCTTTTTTTTTCTTTTTTTGTGCAAATTGTCCTTGAAATTTCTGCAACTTTTTTCATGCTGTAGGCCCTTGAAACGTGATTCTTGGTTTACTGGGCATATGCTCGCGTTGTGAAATTGCTGCCACTTTTGGTGGTCAAGAATTTTTATTTACTTAATTAGTCTTTTCTGTCGGTTATTAATGAAATGCATTTAAGAGTGTCAATTTTTGAAAGGTGTTGTCCCTATATATTAGATCTGTAAAAAACAACAACAAACAAACAACCAGTAAATAACTGTCAGATTTGGTTTGGGTCCTTCTAAAGTATGTGCAAGGGGCGTTGATTAAGACACACGAGTTTCTAAATGCAAAATTAACGTACATTATGCATGTAGGCCTATTACAATTCATGTACTAATAATTTGAGCAAATAATAATAACTTGTACAACAGTTTTGTACTTGGTGCTGATGTTTTTGTAGGCTTGTGTTTTCCTTTAGGGGGGGGGGTATTAGTCCTTGAAGTAAAATTCCACAGGAATTGTTTTTTCCTTTACTGACTAGCCTGGTGGTGATGACTCACAATCACACACCATTTCCTTACATAAAACACAAGTATCGAATGATCCCAACAGACAGACAGCCGTGAATAACCAACCATGTCGCTGGCTATTCTGGCTTGCGTAAGCGTTATATTTATCGCTTAGGCAAAAAAAATATATGTTTGGTTGCCCTCCACAGCTTTTTTCAGAGAGGGTCGGTTGGTCGGGATTTTTTTTTTTTTTTAATACTCTTCCACGGACTGCTAGGTCGATCGGCAGCTCCAGCCTTCACAACTTCCCCCGTGACATCCAAATCAAAACAATCAAGTACTTCTTGAAGTGATTTGGGACATCCTAAAAACATTTTGGGGTTGAATATCGAAAAAAGCAAAAATATAACATTTTTTGGGGCAGTTTTCTGTAAGATTTGCATATTTTTTTAGGGGGGGAAAATCAATAAAAAAAGTTTGGGTGGCGCTGAAAAATAGGGTCGGTCGGTGGAGGGCAACCAAACAATTTTTTTTTTTTGGCCTTATGGATAAAAGATAGTAGACACGTAAATAGAAGAATTATGCGCCCATGGGAAAACTCGAAATGTGAGCTTGAAAAAGGAGGTACTTTACACCGTGTCTGGAAATGAACTAGAATATATGAAATGAGATCACAGACGATTCATTGCACAATTGCTAAGACAATATGGCTTGTTTGTTTAGCCCAGATCATTCATGACCGATGTTCGTACATACAGATTGACAAGGCCCTATTTGATTTCAATAATTTGCAAGAATTCACAAATTTTAACAAACTGAACAAATTTAATTTAAATAATTAGTATACTGACATCAACTATATTAAAATAAATTCAATAAAAACAAAATACGAAACAATTTGAAGTTGTGAAATTAATATTCACATTGTATTAAATTTCAAGTGCTTCATAGTACATTATTTTCCACAATGGTTTATAACTTTTTCTACAAGCAGGTACAATTTTTTTAAATAGGTATTCCCAATTAAGAATTTAGAATGTAAGCCTATTTTTATTCAATTGTATTCATAAATTTTGCAAGATTTAACATTTCTCGAAATTTAAATAGCTTGTGAAAAATTATTTTCTCTGCTACTAAATTTCCAAATCATAAAATCCTGGTGAAAATTCCGGGGTGAAAATATATCTACATGTAGGAATCGGTGAAATAATCTGTCCTCAAAATTAATTATGTTTACGTATTTTGGTTTGAACCCATCTATCTACCTGTACTTTTCACTCCAGCAGCTGTGCCCAATTATAACGTTGGTCTATTTTCTATTATACCTGTATCTAGCTTCTCATCAAAAATTTAATGAACTATCATTGTATGTTGATTTTGTCCACATTTAATATTATCCCAACGAGAGCTCTAAATCTAGCAATTACGTCGGCTGTTGTTTAATTATATAATGGAGCGCACTAGCTGGTACTTTAATGTACATCAATAATGCATCGGGTCATGTGACTGCAACATAGAGGCACCACATCTTAATTTGAAAACATGATAGAAAATTTTCAATTTTACCTTTGATATTTTTTTTGGTGATATGCAGAACGTCTAATGACTTCTTTTTAAATTATGCACTTTTTGATTATTTTCTTGCCTTTTTAGGTTGAAATAATCCAAATTTATGAGATTATACCTTGGCGTCATTCCCAGAGTATCTATCTCTAACCCTAACCTCCTACCTACCCCTTTTCACTCTCAGCCTATCTCCTCAGAAATAAGGGTGTCAAAAATTGGTGGTTTCCACCGGGGCTCGAACCAGGGACTTCTCGCATCTCAATCCCGTGTCCACCTATACCAAGCCACCCAAGGGGCGCTGCCCGAGCAGCGATTTCGTTCCCATGTAGGACCCCCGTCTATGACGTATTCGGACTTAGGTGATTTTGGTGATTTGCTCTTGTAGCTTTTTGTAACCTTTGGGAGCTTTAGGGTTATGTGTAAAGTCATCTGGTCACTTACTAACCCTAACCTCCTACCTACCCCTTTTTGCTCTCAGCCTATCTCCTCAGAAATAAGGTGTCAAAAATTGGTGGTTTCCACCGGGGCTCGAACCAGGGACTTCTCGCATCTCAATCCCGTGTCCACCTATACCAAGCCACCCAAGGGGCGCTGCCCGAGCAGCGATTTCGTTCCCATGTAGGACCCCCGTCTATGACGTATTCGGACTTAGGTGATTTTGGTGATTTGCTCTTGTAGCTTTTTGTAACCTTTGGGAGCTTTAGGGTTATGTGTAAAGTCATCTGGTCACTTACTAACCCTAACCTCCTACCTACCCCTTTTTGCTCTCAGCCTATCTCCTCAGAAATAAGGTGTCAAAAATTGGTGGTTTCCACCGGGGCTCGAACCAGGGACTTCTCGCATCCCAATCCCGTGTCCACCTATACCAAGTCACCCAAGGGGCTCTGCCCGAGCAGCGATTTCGTCCCCATATAGGACCCCCGTCTATGACATATTCTGACTTAGGCGATTTTTGTGATTTGCTCTTGTAGCTTTTTGTAACCTTTGGGAGCTTTAGGGTTAATACAAGATAGGCCCTCAATGTTGTGAAAAAAATCTCACTTTGAAATAGGGCACCATTAGATATTTTGATTGAACCTGTGATCTAGTGCAAAACGTGATACCAATACAATCAATAATCAAAGATTACAGATATTCTAATTAAACTTGTAACCCCAGAATTAAATATGGTACCATTGATACATTATGACAATTTCATATAATTTGCATTGAACCTGCGACCCCAGATAGTACGAATACAATCTACAACTGATAATCAAAGATAGCAGATATTTTAATGGGATCTGTGACCCATGAAAATGTGTAGATAATTGATCCATTTGTTTGTCAGTATCACCTGGAAATATGACAGTGTTAAATTTAATCAAGTGTGCCATTACAGCCATGGGAAAAACAGAAAACTGGAATCAGTATTTTGAATTTGATTTCCAAAGTATAGCTTGAGAACTGATTTTTTTTTGCAATTTTTGCATGACCGAATATTCACCTCAAATACTGCACCACTCAACTACAGAGAAATAGGGATGGGCAATGCACGAGTGCTTGTACCTAGTGCTGGGCAATTTGCATTGAATAACAGAACTCAGTCAATGTGAATGCAGGTGCAGGGCAGGCTTGGTCAAAGCCTGGAGCTCATGAAGCAGATCAGGAAATTAATTTGACACCAAAAGATAGAAATGGTTATACAAGAAGATGATATTATGATGAAACAGTGCTGTCATATGTAGATCACGCTTCCTATTTGGCCGAGATACAAACAAACCGCAAAACATACAGTGCAGTGCCCTTTCTATCAAACATGTGTCCATATATTTCCTTATATGGTTAGACCCATTTCATATCTGTTATATAGGCCTAATTGGTTTTTTTAATTTGATATATATTTTACGTATCTTTCTATTGGCGCATTAATATTTAATATTAAATATTTCAAAATTCATATTTTGCCTTAATTCAAATAATAACGAAAGTGTATAGTAATATACTTTATTATGATATAAATTCCAAATCCACTCGGATTCACACGTGAATCCAATTCGTAACAATTGTAATAAAAGTTTATCCTAGACACTATTTTTCTATGTTTTGAAATTACACGAGCGACACCAGGTAGACACCCGATCAAAAATGGTAGTAGAGAGGCATGTCCAACGTCGTCTGCAAGATTGAAG
This sequence comes from Ophiothrix spiculata, assembly GCA_000969725.1. Lineage (NCBI taxonomy): Eukaryota > Metazoa > Echinodermata > Ophiuroidea > Amphilepidida > Ophiotrichidae > Ophiothrix > Ophiothrix spiculata. The sequence goes on along the minus strand of JXSR01S015178.1, from coordinate 54,111 downwards.
TTTATAATAATTACGCAAATGCTTTTAAATGTCAAGAAGGTGCTTTTTTGTCAGGAACTGTCAGAAAGTGCAAATTGTGCTTTGGCTATTTCCAGAAAGTGATTTGAAACGGTCTGATTTAGTTTGCACTTCTTAAATGCCAGTCACATGATTCCAGTAATGCAATTATGTAATGCTTCATGGTCTTTTTAATCAATGGTTACCTAATTGTTTATGTAGACATCTTATGCAATGGTTGACGAAAGCATTGGGTAAAACATTGCTTGTCAGAAAAGCCTAAAGGCCTAGATATACTTTGTCATTTTTACCATCTTGAAAATCCATTGAGCTGAATGCATATTGACCTTGAGTTCCTAGACGATATTATCGATCGGAATAATCCGCTAAAACTACAAATAGAATGATAAAAAATCAAGACGGTGATAAAATTTCCAAATAAAAATGTTTCTCTTTGGAGAAAAATCAAAGGAGTCAGAAAATCTTTTCAGCAGAATAAAATCCACAGTAACTGTCAAGGACAGATTTCAAATTATAATGAAAAGACAAAGGTAATTATGGTATTGTTCTCGACCTAATGAGATCGATCTATGCCCCGTTGAACACCATCAAGAAACATTTACATAAATGGTGAAACATTTTACTCCATGACAAAAACTTAACACCATGAGAAAATATCAAAATGAAAATTTTCATTCCGAATGAAAATTTAACATAGCGGTGAAAATCTAACACCATCATTTGACCATGAGAAAAATTCTGAATGAAAATGACTACAAAAATGACAAAGTATATCTAGGCCTTTACAGATAGGCCTACGTCTGTATTCTGATAGATTCAGATCTTCAGATTTATCTATAGATAACTGATTGAATGCACTCTTGTGGGAACATCAATGAACAACAACAACAACAACAACAGTGAATGTCGGTCTACTTGCTTTTTATTGATCTGCACATGTACCCTATAAAATGTTCATTTTTGTTTTGTCCTTGATTGATTGATCAATATTTCATGATGATAATTGATATTGATCATAAAACTATATGTTCCTGTTACCGCATGACATAACCTTATGAATGCTTGACCAAGAAAATTTGTAGGCCTATTGGTCAAGTATATGTTGGATGCCATGGTTGGAAAATCAGGGTCATCTATATTTGTTTTTGAAAGTTAAAGGGGCATTGGACAAAATTTCGAAATTTTATTTGAGGATGATTTACACTTCACATGCTAGACAATAACACTTAATTAATAAATATCGGGAACATTTTGATCAAAACCGTCAGAAAGTCAAAAAAAAAATTTTGTTTTTTGATCTTGGGTATGAGGCTATTCTTTAAACGTATTTATTGAAGCTATATATAAAGAAAGAGCCAAAGATTCGTTTGTAAAACATTCCGTTCACATCATAGATTGCAGATAAATCAAAAGAAGTTTGAAGTTTGCATTAGATCTCCCAAAAAGGCCAATTTTAAAAATTCAACTATAGAGGGCAGTATTTATCGTTGTCGACAACGATAATTAGAAGTAAAAGAATATCTAAACATTTTGATATAAAGGGTTTGAATTTGACTTTGAAACTTTGCATACTCTCATTATTACTGCTAATACTTCAAATTATGCAAAAATCTCAAAAAGCATGGGGAAAAATTTGGGGATGATGCTGAACTTGTCCAATGCCCCTTTAATGATTATGTAAATAAGTATTTTAATTAGATAACAAATCAATTTTATTTTATTGACATCAGTTGCTATATTAATGCTACTTCATTTTGAAAATGATATGCGACCCAAGGGACCCATGTCAATTAAAAATAAAACCTTGTGATCTTAAGGCCATGTCTCACACATCACCGTACTGTGCGAATAACGTACTAATGACGTGCACTGGTTTGGTAATCGATTACATGTATTTCAATGACCAAACCAGTGTATGTTATTAGTTCGTTATTCGTACGTTTCGTGATGTGTGACAGAGCCCTTACATAGGCCTATATATATCCTTGTTTTGTTGTTGTTTTTATTACTATTTAGTGCAAAATAAATACATGGTATGACATATCTTATTGGTTAAAAAAATGGCTCAAAATTACAATATCAATACATGTTCAAGCTAACTGAATTTTGCATACCCTGTTATTGAACATATAGGAGAAATTTAGTATTACATTTCTATGGAAAAACAATGTTTACAGTACAAGTAATGCAATTGAAATTTTCTGGTAGTACATGTAATGGCACAAATTAATTCACCATGATGCCAATATATAACAAGTAATAGCGCTTTTCAATTTACTCATATGAGGCCCAGGCTTACAAATTGTATTTTGTAAAGTTCGAATATTGCATTTTGTAAGCCTGAACATATTATTAAACTGATGTATACACACTATATTGCAAGCTGTTGAAATTGAGTATTGATCCTTTTCAAAACAAATTTTGATGATGTTATTAATTGCTGTGTGGGTTTGATTTTCATCAGTAATACAAACTCCTTGATAGTTCGTTGACCAATCATGTAAAAGTTGACCTTCTCATAGATGAGGAGGAACTAGTGGATGTTGGGACTGTCACTGTATATAAGGCCTAGAAAAAAAACTTGTTTGATTGGCGTAACCCGACCGACCCTATTTTTACCACCGACCCTAAATATTTTTATTTTTTTGAGCATGGTAAAAACCTCCAAATCCAAAATTTGATGAGAATCGATTCATGGCGGCCTGAAATATGGCTTGCAGGACATTCTAAATGACAAATAAAAGATGTGTTACAGAAAAAGTGAAGATGTTTTTGTATATTTGTCGTATATTTTGGGTCTTGTATGTGAAACATAGACTTAAAAAAAAAAAAAAAAAAAAAATCCAACCTACCTACCCTTTTTTTTCCCAAGTTACGCCAATCAAACAATTATTTTTTTAAGGTCTAAGACTAAGTGGTATTTTTCATGCTACATTTATTTTTGAGCTTTACGTGCTCAACTTGTCTAGCGAGAAAATTGGTTGTACATATACTGCTGCATGTTAGAAAAATTCCCAAACGTGAAAATTAGAATGTGCAAAATGATTTAGAATTGGTCGTGCGGGAAAATAACTGCGCTCAAAAATATTGGCGTTTGTATTAGGTGTCCTGCCATGGCATATGGTTTCAAAAATATGTAGTCAAACATTTGATTTAGCTAATGGATTGGATTACATGATATATAATCCAGGGGTTGCTTATCCATCTCCTTAGGCGTGTGTCTGTTTTTAGCTCTTTGAAAACTCTTAACCCCTGAAGGAAAATTCCATGTAAAATTACAGAGAGATAATGTTTCAGTTGCTTGAAATATTCTATGTAAGGGAAGTGTTGTTTGTATTTTTAAAAGATGATGATGCTATGTTGCTAATTATATCTTTAAAAAGTATCAGACACTTTTTGTTCAGATTTAGATTTCAGAAATTTTACTTGAATGATGTGTTGAAAGTTACTGGAACTTAGTGATAGGCCTGGTATCAAAATAATGTGCCTGTTTTTTTCCCATAGCTCCCAGGCACCAGGCACAATGCTGGGAAAAAGTGGGGAATCTGGTAATCTCATCCTTGGAAATTTTGGTGTTTGAAGGGAAATTTTTGATTAAAAAATATAAAGAAATACATAACAATTTGGAGGGAAAATTTTTGAAATTGGCATCATATTCCTGGGAAATTTAACATTTTTTTGCCAGGCACTTGCAGGGCACTAATTGCAAGGTGGGTTTGTGCAGTGCAGATTTTACGTCCTGCCAGCTAAGAACATGTATTGTATGGGGTTGCGATGGTCAAATGATGTAGGAATTGAGCCGAGATCTAGACAAAGATGTATAGGAACTGAGGGCTGAAAAGATGCCCTGTTCAGCGGGGAAATCAGCGATTATTAAGGGCCAGAAAAGCAAATGACCGGTGCATAAGCCCGGATAAACTCAACTCTTGATCAGAGTTTCAGATTAGTCTTTGTTTAGTTATGACATTGCTATGAATCTCATCTTGACTCTTGACTTGATTTAGGAGTCTATAAATGTGTCAGATGACTCAACCAAAAGGGGGGACTTTGCAGATTATATCAATTTTGAATTTATCATTTCATCTGTTGCAGCATCTTCTAAGCTTTAAAATGACACATTACTTGTTGAAATTGATCCTTGAATTGATCAAGACGATCAAATTTTACAACAGAAAATCTGCTGGAAATTCTTATTATTTTCTTTATTTTTTGTTACCTTATAATGTTCACCTGTTTCTGGTAAAGTGTTCTGTTGCAAAGTCCCCCTTTTCGGGGCGAGTCATCACAAACGTTATGATAAGGCCAGAAAAAATAAATTGTTTGGTTGTCATCCACAACTTTTTTTGAGCAAGTGCAGGCGGGCAGATTTTTTTTCCTTCAAATGTAAGTCAAAGTTACACCGAATTATGGCCTCTATAAAGATACAAATAAGTCTACCGAAAAATCTCTTTATAGCCTACAAGTTAAAAAAAAACAGTATTAAAATGGAAACAAAATGAAAATAACAACTTAAAAAATATTTTCAAAAAAACCAAAATTCTCAAAAGAAAAAATACCTTTTTTTAGAAATCTGAAAATTAGGCATGGTATACTTTTGTATAAAAAACAGTAAAAACTTTGCCAGTTTCGAAAAATACGGGTGGGCGGTGGAGGACAACTTTTTTGGGGGGCCTAATAATAATTAGGGCTGGGGATAACAGCGATGGTGAGCTGGACTATTATGTTTCTTGAATCTGATGATTTATAATTATTTACAGTTGAATTCCATTTAAGCATTCATTGCTTGGAGTACTTGGTGTGTTGAAGTTGATCAACATTCTCATTTTCCTCTGTCGTGTAATTTAGTCTGAATGATGTTATGCTGTGCATGGTGTTATGTGACTGGACAAATATAGAATACTACATGGCTTTAGGGTTTGTATCACTAAATGTGATAGGCCTTTAGATGTCAGTTTAAATGTCACTCAAATCAAAAACGATGACTGACATCTTAGAATAAATGAAAAATGGTGCTATAGTCATTTTACTTAAAAATGTTAGTTGCTAATAACTGCCATAAATTATTTTAAATTGAAGATGGCAAATTATTGATCTCATATGTAAAGGCTTCAAAGAAGTCAGATAGTGAAGTTCCAATACCTTGTTATGGTGCATCCAAATTGAGATCAATATGCTCAATCGGCTTCGAGGATACCAGACTCTCACCCAAACTATGATGCAGCACATTGATCTAGAGATATAGAGCAGAGCGGACCTACGTCAACCGCAGTACAATGATCTAAAAATAACTCGCGTTGGACTTCGTGAGCTTTCGTGCATGGTGAGAACAATCAATACTTGAGCTCTGACTTGAGCCAGACATCCCTTCATTTTCTTTCTTTTTTAGCGAGAAGGAAATCTGTGAAATGATGAGCTGTTTTGTCATTTTGCTGTGGTTTGAATACCACACATCTCATGTGATTTTGGAATCGAAATATTTTGAAAATTTGCTAAAATAAATCAAAAGTTTCTGCGAGCGAGCATTTTCTCCATTGAGTTGAATGGGAAGTCAGCAGTTGTTTTCACCGCGCTATTTGGATAAACGTCCCGGATGTTAACAAATTGCCCAGATGTCCGCTCCTTCCTATAAGACTATTGCTGTTAGACGAAGAGCATTGCCGAACAATGCACACTTTACTAGCTGATATTCAAGCCATGGTGGATTTGGATAAGAAACATGCAAGGTGTAACTAGGTGTAACTTTGATTTATGGACATTTCATCACTAACTACTCTCATGATTCCCCATAAAACAATCCCATAGGATGCAATGCATGATGGGATTCACTAGATATCTTCTCTTGACTACACCTCTGCTGATCATTAAATACACATGAGGCCTAAAAAATAAATTGTTATGTTGCCCTCAGCGACCGACCCTATTCAAAAATTTAAAAAAAAATATATTAGTGTCGGGAAAGCACCCAATTTTGCTCAGATTGGGTGTTTTTTGAGAAAATATATTGAAAATACTGGAAAATGCACCCAAATTTGGTACTTTAGGTGCTTTTAAAAAAAATAATAAAAAAAAATATATTTTCCGACCGACCGACTCAATTTTTCAGAAATCCGACTTGAGGGCAACACAACAATTAATTTTTTTTGGCCTGATTCAGAAAACACTACAAGTAGAAGTACAAGTTGAATCTTCATGGAGCAGTGTATTGACATTTACTTAAAACGGACCCTTACATTTATGACGCATGATACAACTATTTTTAGTTTCAAGGAAATATGGGGAGACATTTTAATGTAAGACACTTCAAAAATGACCCTTTCCTCTCAGACATGCTGTATAATTTCCTGTGTGCTTTTTTATCATGTAGGGCAAGTTTACAAGTTTATTTTGGGTTGTTTGTATCGTTTTCACTTCATTTCTGCACAAGAAATTGAGGTAAATATCAAGATTCAGAATATAATAACTTTATGAAATATCCTTCATCATTCCATTCATATCTGTTGAGAAAAATTGAATAGGGCTTACTTTTTAAAAACAGAATGTATTATTTGAAAAGG
>JXSR01S015178.1:14783-25069 GCA_000969725.1 Ophiothrix spiculata | reverse complement strand
AAAAACCTCCAAAAATGCTGTTTTTAAACCGACTCTCATGCAAAAACGAGTCCGGTGACCCCCAATTTTCATTTTAAAAATCGGTTCTACATCGATAAAATATCATTCATGCCGATTTTTACTAGAAATCTTCGGGCAGATCTATCATGGACCAGACACCTTAACCAATTATTCTTCAAAAGCATGACTCTTAGGTGATAATTTATGAGATCATTGTCACATGCTAATTGTTTTTAAAATAGTCAAATGTATATTTAAGTTATTTGCCTAAAAAATTGCATGGTCAGAAACTGATACAAGCATCTTAAGCCTCTGATATTAAATTATCTTCCACATCAACAATAGTGATGTCAGCAACGATGATGATACAATTTCTCAAATATTTTGACATGACGACAGGTAACCCCACCCAATCATTATCAAAACAATCAACTTTGCTTGTAATAATGACAAAGGAATAAAGGAAGATGACTTATATGGTTAGAAACCATATTACCCACTGGATGTAAAAATGACTTGTTTTAATTGTAATTACCCATCAAGAGAATATGCTGAATGAGATGACTCATTTTTATCTTCACTCATACGTGGTCCTCATGTGACCTCCAAAATTTGCCGCATTTAGATCATATCCACTTGTACTCAAATCTTCGATATCAATCCCGTTTTAGAAAACCATAAATGAAGATGATGTCAATGATAACACTCATAATCATATGTCAGAAGCGATTTTGCATGATGTCATTTGTGTCATATGGGTATGTGTTGGAAATTGTACACCTGTTTCATGTGGGTAATGTGCATAATTTTAGGCGCATCAATTTGGTGGCAGTGCTTGTGAATCACTCTGATAATGGTCGCTGATCTGATACTTTTTTTTTGTATCTAGTCGTTTTGGTCATATAGATGTTGTGATTGGTCAATAGAGTATCTGAAATGTCATCAAATGTATGCCTATTTACATTATTTAAAATACAGATTCACTTGATTTTGCACGATGTCAGTTGTGTCATATGGGTATGTGTTGGAAGATTACCCATTGTACACCTGTTTCATGTGGGTAATATGCATAATTTTAGGCGCTTGAATTTGGTGGCAGTGCTTATGAATCACTCTGATAATGGTCACTGATCTGATTCGTGTTTTTTTTTAATTTTTTTAATTTTTATTTTTTGTGTGTTTTTAATGTAAGAATTTTTGTGTTGTTAGCTAAGCATCTTGCATGGTCAGACATTGATACATGAAGCTTATTACATCAGTTTATAACATTGAATTATCTTCCACATCAACAATAGTGATGTCAGCAATGATGATGATACACTTTCTCAAATATTATGACATGACGACAGGTAACCCCACCCAGTCATTATGAAAACAATCAACTTTGCTTGCAATAATGACAATGGAATAAAGGAAGATGACTTATATGGTTAGAAACCATATTACCCACTGGATGTAAAAATGACTTGATTTAATTGTAATTACCCATCAAGAGAATGCTGAATGAGATGACTCACTTCTATCTACACTCATACGTGGTCCTCATGTGACCTCCAAAAACTGCCGCATTTAGATCATATCCACTTGTACTCCAATCTTCCATATCAATCCGTTTTAGAAAAACCATAAATGAAGATGATGTCAATGATAACACTCGTAATCATATGTCAGAAGCGATTTTGCATGATGTCATTTGTGTCATATGGGTATGTGTTGGAAGATTACCCATTGTGCACCTGTTTCATGTGGGTAGTATGCATAATTTTAGGCGCTTGAATTTGGTGGCAGTGCTTATGAATCACTCTGATAATGGTCGCTGATCTGATACTTTTTTTGTATCTAGTCGTTTTGGTCATATAGATGTTGTGATTGGTCAATAGAGTATCTGAAATGTCATCAAATGTATGCCTATTTTCATTATTTAAAATACAGATTCACTTGATTTTGCATGATGTCATTTGTGTCATATGGGTATGTGTTGGAAGATTACCCATTGTGCACCTGTTTCATGTGGGTAATATGCATAATTTTAGGCGCTTGAATTTGGTGGCAGTGCTTATGAATCACTCTGATAATGGTCGCTGATCTGATACGTTTTTTTTAATTTTAATTTTGTATCTTGTCGTTTTGGTCATATGGATGTTGTGATTGGTCAATAGAGTATCCGAAAGTCCTCAAATGTATGCCTATTTACATTATTTAAAATACAGATTCACTTGAGAGATTTAACAGAGCCCCACCCTATGATCTCATCTCTTGTCATACGTACACTGTGTGCATTTTTGATAAGTTGAATGAATTACATTTAAATGGCAAATTTAAAGGAAATACGCAAAACTTCATTTTCATCTCTCTATTTTTTCTAAGTATTATAGTGGTAAAGGACAGACAACATCTATCTCAGAGACCTTTGATAGGCTTTATAACTAAATTCTCTTATGAGCTTGTGACAGTTATTATTACTCATCCACTTAAGGGAGAGGTATGCATTGATCTTGATCTATCAGCTCCAGGTTCAAATCCTTATGGGATTATGTATGTAATAAGTACATTTTTTGTACCCCATCCTAAATAATGCTGATAACTGCATTCAACGTGCATCCTGAGGTTTCTTACCTTGTTTTACAGTGAAACTGAAAACTCATTACAATGAAATTTGATATAATGTTGGAAAGTCCTGATATTTATTTTGTTTTGTTTTTTACTGTTTTGAAGCCCGATAAAATTACATTTTGGATAATTAAAAAAAGTAATTTGCAGGCATGGGAATTTTCAGATAATTTATCTGATTTCAGATAATTATCTGATTTCAGATATTTTAGATATATTTCTATCATCCAAATTCAGGTAATTTTGGGCTTGATTTAACCATTTTAGTGGTTTATTTATCGAATTCAGATATTTTCATGAAAAATCATTCTCATGCCTGAATTTGTATGTCCCCAGCAACTTATATAATATAAAGGGTTTCTGCTGTATTTTCATTTTTGCCGTAGCTTCACGTTTCGATGAGATGCAGTTAGCTGATGTAATATTGGCACGCATCTTCTTCCAATCCTACCTGCAGGTATAATGAGAAACACTGATCAATTACCACGAGATGATTACAAACAGGTGTTATGATGCAAGATGCTGCGTAACCATTTATTACTAGTCAGTTTTGCCAGATTGGAATGAAAAAAGTCAATTACAGCTATTCCTAGCCAAGGAAAGAGAGTTTTATCAGATGAATCAGCAGTAGTAACATACTGAAAGCTATGTATTTTCATGATCAAATATTTTTTAATTTTTATATTTTTTAGAAAAAAGCACAAGAATTAATTATTTTTGCAGCATATACAAAAATAATAATGCACCTGTATTTAACAAAACTTTAACTTGAATTTTATTTTCCATTAATGTCAACTTACTCAATCTGTGAACATAAAACTTCGTGAATATGTCTACTTTAATAATAATTAATTAGCTGAGCACCATTTCTGAGAAAACTCAAACTGATTACACTTCAGATTGTCAGATAGGCCCTAATGAAAATCTTGGGGAGGAAATAAGATTTCACATTCACCAATTTTGTTCAAGTACAAATGTATGAAGACTTGAAATTGTCATACTGGTGTACACTACTTGAGAATATGAAATTAGAAGTGAGAATTTTTTTTTTCTAATTTGATACTTGAGATGTATTTGGAAAATAGAGCAAAATTCAAAAGGAGTAATTGTCAAGATTATTGAACCAGTAATTATTTTCTTCTGTTCATTTTATCTAGCAGGTATCCTAATCTGATATTTCATATTAAAATAGGGAAATGTCAACGCAATATATATATATATTGATTTTAGTTCTTTTGTATCTAATAAAATTGAGAAGATGAAAATTGTTTACAAAACACACATAATTTCTTATAAATAATAACATTGTCATAAATGATTTGACCATGACAATCAAAGCTCAAAATTATTTTAAAAATTTACAAATGTTTTATCAAATAAAGAGTATGTCAGGAAAAATTATGGAAGTGGACAACTGATTGCAAAGCCCTAGTAATTTACATTGACATCTTGATTGTTATGGCAATGATAATTAGGGATGAGCTTGAGAATAATCACCAAGGAATTTGTGCAAGTACGTGGCCAAAATGAACAGATACGGGTCTACTGGTTGCTATTAATGAGAAGAGGTAAATATTTATGAGCAATTTATCAGTTTCAGAAGAAAAAATGATTTAACGAGTGAGGATTATCATAATTTTTTTTTAGATGTCATGTAGAGTATGTTGTAATTACGATACAATGCTGATCGAAGCAATCTCATGTGAATGCTGTATTATTTTTGAAAAATCAGCATATTTAATTAAGTGATGTAAAAATATTTTATTAAAAAGATAAAAGGATGTATTATCCTAAAAAATCCTAAAAAGTCGTAAACTCGTTAGTTAGTAATTTCTCTGCGAATTGGTTGAGACGAGAATAAACCCTAGATGCGGTATGGCTATGCATGCTTACCTATTGCAATTTCTTTGAAAATTCAGCATATTTAATTAAGCGATGTATAAAAAAATATTTTGTTAAAAATATAACAGGATGTATTATCCTAAAAAATATGTGAAGTCGCAAACTCGTTAGTTAGTAATTTCTCCATGAATTTGTTGAGACGGGAATAAACCCTAGATGCGGTATGGCTATGCATGCTTGCCTATTGCAATACGAGACTCTCGCTCACTAGCTGACATTTGCATAGAGGGAACATAGGAACTAAATATAGGAAATGAGTCACCGTGGCGATGAAGCACAGCTGTCCTCTCTATCTACGCTGATAACAACATCAGGAGACAGATGCATATGATTATGGATTGGACTGAATTGCAAATTGCGCAAAATTTTAAGGGTTCAGTTGAAGCTTGTTTGAAAAAAGTACTGAATTATGACTTGGTTCATGGCTGTAGATTTCGGATGATTATGAATTAATTAATTGCTTTTTATTTTAAAAAGTGATAAAATTATCTATGAGTGCAGTTGCATGTGTGATAATGTAAATAATGAGTTGTAAAGAAAAAATGAAAAAAAAGAGGTGATGCAACTTGTTGTACAAAATTATTTTGTGGGTTTTTTTTATTCCATTTTATTTGCTGTTTTCCTTTGTCTAAAATTATTTTTGTCCTATTTACCTCACATCAATATACAACAGATTTGTTATTTTATTGTATATTCTTTGTCATGTACAATGGATGCAATAATTGAAGTGTTAGTCAGTTTATTTTCTAAAGCTATTAATTTTATTAATTTTTTTTTAATTTTTTTTTTTTGCCCTCTAGCTTGAAAAATCAATTTTTCCATTTTCTCAACTTGATGAGTAAATATCCTTGTGGTCAAAATAATTCAAAAATAAAAATATATTATTATTATGTTTTTTATTTTAAAAATATAAACATTTATTCATTAATTGATCTAGCTTAATGATTTGTGTTAAATTATCCTTTTTATTATTTGATAGTGTTTTACTTGAATCAGTGTACAGATACCTGAATGGAATAAACTGAAATATTTAAAGATTGGGAAAACAAGCTGTATGATAATATAGTTTCAGACCATCCCTGAGTATTAAATGACACATCCCTAAATAACCTTGACGGTTGCGATTGTCACCTGACAGTTACAATAAATGTCATTTAGCTTTTTAATCTGCATGCGTTTCAATCGATTTATAAATTTTTAATGGTACTGCAAGACTTTCGGTATTTCCATTTATCTGGAAATATGTATTAATGTTTCGTAGCATCCAAGTTTACCCAGAAATAAAGCCAATAATATTGAAATCTTTAATTCTTGAAGCAGAAAAAAATAGACAATAAATTAGATTTTATATTGACATGCATTAGTATAAATTGTTCTGTCATATGAATCTAAATGAAAATTGACCTACCAGCATGAAAACAAGAAAGATGCACAAGTTCGTTATTTTCAAGGTCTGTTATTTGATTTATTGTGTATATATGTAGAAAAATAAAGAAGCTGCGATACAAATGTAATATTGAAATAAATGGCAAAACTGTAGATCTAATAAAACGACAAAACCTGATGCAATTCAGAGAATATGTTCCGTTTCATAATTGGGTGACAGCTGACAAGCGTAAAAATGTGTGTTTTTTGCGGAACAAAAGGTTGGCAATTTGCATGTATTATAGGACTGGGAATGGAGAAACGTCAAATAAGTATGAGTCAAATGTGGCTCTCAGATTCAATTCAATGATATCTTTGATTAGAATTTGACCTGCGCTATTGATAGATAGTTGCTTTTAGTTGCTGTTAAATGAAGTTGGAGTTTTGATTTCACATTTAAATATTTTCACAGTTTCATTTTGTTTCTTATAAATGGTAAAAGATATAGTTGATGCAATGTATGGTTTTGTTTTGTTATGGTGATCACTGAATTGATTTTTGACAGTTTTTAAAAATATAAATAAGGCAAGTGTTTATATTTTGATAAGAGAGTTTATAGTTGTATAAATATACATGTGAGTATTTAATTTCTTAATTTAAATTTATCTTGTAGTATCTGACACACTGTGCTAATATTGCTCACATTTTAATTTGTGATAGTAAACCAAAATTCTTTCAAATTTAGATTTATTTTTTATTTTTGAAATATGGTAATATTGATGTATTTTGCTATTTTATTGCAATGTATGATATTTGCGATCTTTTAGAATTAAAAGAACAGGAATATTACACAATTTTACACAATCTAAGTGTGGAAATCCCCTCTTGTTACAAGAGCACTTGGGAATTTAAAAACAATTTTATTGTAATACTTTGATTTTGAATAAATCAATAAATTTGAAAAAAAATCAAAGATACACAATCTACATGTGAAAATTATCCATCACGAAAAATAATGTTTTAGAATACGGTATATAAAATATATAAAAACAGGAATATTACACAATTTTACACAATCTAAGTGTGGAAATCCCGTCTTGTTATAAGAGCACTTGGGAATTTAAAAAACAATTTAATTGTAATACTTTGATTTTGAATAAATATGAATAAATTTGAAAAAAATTCAAAGATACACAATCTACATGTGAAAATTATCCATCACGAAAAATAATGCCTGCTGCAATTGTTATCATGTGTTTGTCTCTCCAGCGGACTGAATAATTAAGGCGCACTAAACTAAATGGATGCATGTAATGGCCTGAGCGATAGTAATAATAGTATTGATGTGGATGGCAGTCTGTGTGGATAGCTAGCTAGGGGACTTTGTTTATTTCATTCATAAGGTTACTATGCCTGTGTATATAGATGTAATGACAGCTAACTGATGGGATGATTATTGTTGTTATTTGTGTGATTTTAGGACAAGATGCCTAGTGTACGCACACCTCAGTCAGCCAAGGCGACGGAGAGTAAACTGAAACGCAAACTTTTTGAAGATGGTACAGGTAAGCGATACAGATTTATTTAAAATTTCTTGTTTTTATTGTAAGATCTAATGATAATCTGAATTTAGGCCTTGACTTATAGCTTGGTCACAATAATCGTACGAACAGCTTACGAGCAGTGTTTAGTCCATCTAATTGGACCACGCGACGCCCTCGCTGCTGCATGGTCCATCTAATTGGACCACGCGACGCCCTCACTGCTCGCTTTACTCACTGCTCGTGGTCCTTTTAAACGAACTAAACACTGCTCGTAAGCTGTTTGTACGATTATTGTGACCAACCTCTTACATTTCGATGGCAATCATACCTGCAACATTTTCAAATTCTGATGCGAGAGACTTCTGTAATCACTTAAATTTATGAGTAACGTTTATGGGCAACTGACATTTGACAAAGAACACCAAAAAAAATATTATGTAGCTTTTGAAAACTTAAAAGGGACAAAAAGGGTTTCCAAAGCGCATACATTATATGACTCACAAAAATATCTCATTGTCAATCTCTTAACAAAATGTATCATATATAGTGGAACATCACGGTAGAATTTTTTAAATGCGGGAGATTTGGCTGGTATTGGCTACCCGATCGGGAGATCAGGAGTGCTGCCTAAAATCGGGAGACTCCCGTCTAAATCGGGAGACTTGACAGGTATGGGCAATGGTACAATGTACATGTAATACTTTAAACCTGGATGGTAATATCAACTACCAAATCATTTTGATCCAAAGAGATTGTAGGGAGCCTATAATAGGGTCTTTTTGGTTTAAGCCTACATGACTACATCAATATTTTTCACCCTTTGTAAAATATCTCATAAAGGGGCATTGGACAAGTTCAGTATCATTCCCAATTCCACCCCCCCCCCACCCCCCTCCCCACCCCAACATTTTGAGATTTTTGCATCTTGACAGCATGCAAAGTTTCATTGTCAAATTCAAATCCTGTATTTCATAATATTTAGATATTCTTTTATTTCTAATTATCATTGTCGACAATGATAAATACTGCCCCCTAGAGTTGAAACTTTAAAATACTGTAGTCATAGGAGATCTAATGCATACTCAAAGAATATTTCTGTCGATGTATGGAATCTATAATGTGTAAGGAATGTTTTACAAACAGATCTATGATTCTTTCTTGATATAGCATCAGTACCTGTAACGTTTAGAGAATAGCCTCGTAACAAGGTCAACATACAAAATAAAATTCAAATTTTTGGCTTATCTGAATGTTTTGATCAAAATTTTCCCAATACGTGTTAATTTTATTTTACTTGTAAATAAAATTTCAAAATTTTGTCCAATGCCCCCTTTAATAATTGTATTATTGAAAATCATGAAAATATGCCATACCCAAATACATCATATTGTGCCACATGTATACAATTTTTCCACCCAACTACAGAAGGTGAAAAATGGGGAAGTTTTAACCCTAGTAACAGTCCAAATATGTCATGATGAAACATTTAATATGCAAGGGTCCGAGTCTATCATTACACACGGAATGCCTTGTTACTTGCCTGATAATATTTTATCAATGTAGAACCGATTTTAAAAATTATAATTAGGGGTCGCCGGACTCGTTTTTGCATGCGGGTCAGTTAAAAAATAGTATTTTTTGGGAAAAATGAGAACAGCTGTCTATGGGAAATGTGGCAAAAGTAACATATATTTAGTGTTGATTCCCATTAAAATTTGATGTCAATTTTTTCACAAAATTTGCGCAAAAGTATGTTCTTTCAATTAACAAAATAAAAGTAGGGGCATCGACCAATTTTTCACAAAAATAAAATGAGAAAGTGTGACATATTTTGGCTTCAAAACACTATTATTGGTGTACCGCGCATGTGTGTTGCTGCACTAGGAAATCAAAACAAAGTGCGTACCAGTCCGTCTCACAAATAAAGCATAAGTTCAGGATCCCTAAATAAAATATGGCGCATAATATAGTACCAAGCATATCTGGGGTATAATCTTTTTGAAAATAAAAATTAGGCATGTCACTGTGTACACACACACTAAAGTAAAAAGCTATAAAGCCTGAAAAGTGAAATTCTCCTAAAAATAAATGGACTTGAGTTCCATCATGATTATGGTGTTAAAAGCTTTGCCAATATAGGGCATGGATTTAATCCATTTTCCTTTACGGCCCAGTAAAAAAATAAACATGTTTCTCGTCCCCACCCGAATCGTTTTTTAAGGATTTTGAAATTATGTTTTATTTTTTGTATTACATGCATAGAACTGGTTTGTAAAAAAGGTTTGAAAAGTTTTAAGTCTATGCAATAGATTTGCTTCAGTTCAATAAGCATTTTAAAGCATATATTGTTTTGATCAACCTTCCAGTATGTCTAAAACTCAAAATAAAAAAGGCCTCCTCCTCTTCCAATAACACATCTGGTATCAATACACTGGGCCATTAATGGGCGATTTTGCATTGCCATTGAAATAAAAAATAAAAAATAAAATGTACCTCTTCCTCCTTTTTTTCAAAAACCCGGACAAGAAACATGTTTTATTTTTTACTTGGCCTAATGGGACATTGCATTGAATTTATTGTAGCCAAGTAATGGGAAAATTTTGAAGTAGATTTTAATGGAGCTGTGTGAATAAGCAGACATTAGCAATTGTGATATTTTTCAGACATATTCAAAATGTAGGTCAAATTTTTGATGCAACATTTTGTCGGGAGAAAGAAATGGACTTACCAAAACATTTTGATCAATGTGGATTCGTTTATTATGAACATTTTTATTCAATATTGGAGCCTGTTTGGTTCGATCAATAATGGTATCTTTCATCATAAAACTAGCAAATTGATTTATATTTTCTTATGAAAGAAATT